>CALZFC010000009.1:7937500-8213843 GCA_945643635.1 Allodiplogaster sudhausi
TAATGTATAGAAGTAAGACTTGTAGGGGGAAAATGAATAAATGAAGATAGTTTTGCACTTATCAATGCCACCAGTCGTCCTGACTGGACGACATTGTGTTCTGAATGATCCATTTTGTACACCAAGACTTGTCAGGCTCTAACCTCAACTGGCGGTGCTCGTGGCCATAAGATTAGTGCGATGGTTATTACGGAAGCCAATAATGATAGCCCGAGGGTGGCGCCGCTTAAAAGAAAGTAAAATGTTAATTGTGCTTACACCAGACTTATTTAGAACTGAAGGGACGACTACCTATGTACATATAAGTATGTATGTATCATAAATCTTCAGTTTTATCAGAATGGCTAAGATATGTTATATATGTGTGCATTTGCTGGTGGTCATATATTTGCTATTCGATTGAGTTGTGAATGACAACTGACGGTCCCTTCGTCCGGGCCGTCAACAGACACGCAAGGAACGCGCCAGCCCATACGAGTGCGATGAGAAAGAGGCCGGCTCCCAAGCCAAAGAAACGCATCGCACGGTCTTTCCTTCTTCTTTTCTGCCTTCAAAACATTAAAGCTTTTTACTTCAAGCACATATGTAGATGTCAGACAAATCTGTTGAGACCATAAAAATACCAGTATAATGTTCATTCGGAGGGTATGAATGCAGGTTTCTTGCTGACCGATATGAATTGATTCAGTTTTTTTTATTTATGAGCGGCCAAACGACGCTAGTATCCGATGAAACGTATGCCCATTTGCCATAAATTAGAATGCATGCTGGGTGGCTCTCGCGCGTCTTTCAAGAAGCTAAGCAAATTCATTCCACAGATCCTGCTATACAAAGCCTTCTGGCACTCTCGTACTCAAGGGACTCGTCAGTTCCTTTGTTTAGGCCAAACGACGAATTGCAAGCTCCACACTAGAGATCCACTTCCAGCATATGCATTAGACACCACTTCACGATGGAAAAGGCAGGTGAGGGCGGAGTAAGGTCGAGCAAGAGTAGCATATACCATTTCAATGGAAAAAAATAAATGTTTGTATGACTTGGAGCCATAAGAAGGAAATGATGTCAATAGATTCTTATTTCAATGACTATGTTTGATGACTATGTTTGATGACTATGACTATAAGAGGCACGTATTTACAAAAAAAGCGAATACTTTAAGGAGTGCAACAATTTGATGAAAAGGACTAATAGAATGCTTAATGATGAACAATTAATAAATATATAGGCAAGGACAGAACATAAAACAGATTCACCACAATCATGGGACAACTGACCGGGCATCCTGCAAATTCGACGCAGCCGTCGTCCTGGCAACCTGTTGGCTATTCTGAGAAACATGCTATTATTTTTTACTAGAGCATTTCTTGTATGCAAGAAGAAATTTCATTCATAAAAAAGAAATATATATCTATATAAACATCACATCTCAAATATTTAAAAACAAATGGTCGAATTGGACATCCATCTACTCAACTATTAGGCTAACTGTGTGATTGATAACGGAAACTTCTTTTAAAAATCGAATGTGATAAATGTGAATAAAGCACCGCCATTGTTAGCCGTCCCAATTTTCTTTTAATTCTTTTCCTCTTTCTAGGGAGCAACGACGTGCATCCGCAGATCAGCAGGAAAAAGACACACATTCTACAATTTGAGATCTAGATTTGGCAGTATGTGTGCTTTGAAAATGGCAGAGACATTATGATCTGTTGGGATATCAGAAATCGAGAGTGAGATGATTGTTGAAACATCAGTTTGCTGCAGCAGAATTATGCACAACGTTTCCTCGAGCCATTCCATCAGGCCATGGACTGGCAGTCACTTTCTATTCCCACCATTCTTCAAGTGCAAGCAGACACCAGATGGCACCTGCAATTACAAAAGATGAACAGAGAGAAGGAGATTCAGAGAAAGAGAGAAGAGAAAGAGAAGCAGAGAAACAAAGAAGATATTCGAAACGTGCGGTAGCTGATCAACTTCACGTGAAGAAGACACGTGCAATGATAAGCAAGAGATAACAGCGAGAACATTCCCCGCAGTTGTCTCATTCTCATTTGTTTTATAGGTCTTCTTCCACACTTTTCCACTCGTTGCTTCTTTCACTTCTTATTCTTTCGAACTGCAATCAATCACAACCTTTTTTCGAAGCCCTGACTTTTAAGTATACAACGAAGCAATACATATTTCGATTCATGTTAATAACAGCATCGTATTATCATGAATTACATATTTTGCAAACTAGAGTGGATTAAATGTGACATTTGTATGTAGTAGTATTATTGCTATTACTCTGGTGGGAATTTGAAATTTCACATCATTTTTCGGTGATCGCCCTCCTTTTGTAATTTTACTTGCTTTCACATTTTCTGTATGAATCTTGATGTGCGCTATCGTTACCTCTTCAAACGACATTAATATGCACCCATCAAGGAGTTAGCCTTTCCAGAACAGGTACTACTTCTTAGTCCTGATCCATTCTCAATATAACCTAGTGCAAGCAATATAAGGGATAAAGCCTGTGTGTTAGTCTGCATCGTTTCAGCTTAGAAATTTGTTAAATTATTTGACTAAATGATAGTGCGGAAAACTAAAACGGTTATTTTATTACGGATTCGGTTCATCAATTACATGAGATTAGCTTTCCCCACTGTTGTTTTTCTTAAACGAAGTAACTATTAGGTATATATATATATATATATAATTCCAAACAGGATTTATGGCTCATCATACTGATTATGCAAATGAATTCATTCAGCGACGATTAAGGCAAATGCATCTTCGTTCAGATTTCTCATAGAAGATTAAGCAAATCGAGCGTGAAAGAAGAAAGAGAGATTGCGTGTTCCTACTTGGATTCTCCCGCATCCCAGTGTTACTCTGTGCATCCATGCTTCCAGCTTCTCCTCCACTCTCGATATCCGTCACATTTCTTTTTTTTTTTTGCTGGGCTCTCACACTCTTATTCGTTTTCCACCTGTTTGACATTCTTGCTCACGGTCTGTATATTTTGTTTTCCTTCCGCCCTCTCTCTCCCTCTTGTATCCACTATCTTTCACTAGCTCTTTCTCTATCTCTCTCCCGTGCCATCTTGACATGTGTTCGCACTACGCTGCCAATTCAGTCTGTGAGTTTAGCTATTTCATTTCAGGTTTATCAGCATTTTTAGAGTGAAAACATGAGAAAGATATGCGATAAATATGTAAATATATAAGTCCCTATAGCTGACGTGATCGGCTGCTTCTAGGCATGCCTAACATTATTTAGGCGTGTGTGACAGACAAATGGTAGAAATAACTGAGCGAGTTAGAGATGCACTGTCAAAAATCTAATTAGGCAGTCTATTCCAATCATTAACCACTCTATTCGGCAAAAAAATACTTAAAACTATTATTTCTACATAGGTAATGTGTAATCTTATATCGATGACCTCTAGTTACAGAAATAGGGGGAAGACAAAAGAGGAGTTTGGGATCAATGTCAATGTGGTTTGCGAATATTTTATAAGTATACATAAGATCTATAAAATGTCTTCGCGATGCAAGTGTGTGACAAGATAGAGCAGAGAGACGGGCTGGGTAAGAGGGATGTTTTCCAATTCTTCTAAAGATGAGACGCGTAACTAAGCGCTGGACATTTTCTATGCGGTCGTACGAGGAAGCAGAAAGTTCCTTATGAGGGTTCCAAATTTCACTTGCATATTCTAGGATAGGTCGTACATAAATAGAGAAGAGACGCATTAATAGCGCCAGGTTATGTGAGCGGAAATTCCGCAGGATAAGAAGAGCTCGAGCGCGCGCCTTATTGCAGATGATTCTGATATGCTCAGTAAATGAAAGGTCATTAGAAAAGTAACACCGAGGTCACAGAAGTGCTGGGCAAGGGAGAGTGGGTGACCATTTAGAAGGGGACAAAAGGCGGGGTGATTTTGACCTATGGTCATAAATTTACTCTTGCTAACCGAAATTGAAACGCCCCAGTTGTTAGTCCAGTCTTGAATGTTGTTAAGCGCAGTTTGAAGAAGAGTTGTATCATTAACAGTATACAGTTTTGCGTCATCGGCATAGAGAGTGCAAAAAGCGCCAGGAGGTAGACAATCTAGTAGGTCATTTATATAGATCGGGAAGAGTAGAGCGGCTATGACGGACCCCTGAGGCACACCCGAGAGTACTGGATAAAAAGTGGATCTGGATTGATCAATTATGACACGAAGAGTACGGCCAGAGAGAAAAGAGTCAATAAAACGAAGAAGGCAGCCGGATATTCCGTAAGCTGCAAGCTTATATAAGAGAAAACTTATTGGAACACTATCGAAAGCCTTAGTAAGATCAATAAATGCTACAGAGACAAATGATGATGAGTTGACTGCTTTGTACCAGTCCAGAAGTGAGACAAAAAGAGCTGAACTACACGATCTTTTAGCACGGAAACCATGTTGAAAAGGCGAAAGGAGGCGGTTTGATCTAAGGTGGGAAGTTATCTCTTGACAAATTATCTTTTCGAATACTTTAGAGATTGCCGAAGTAAGTGAAATCGGTCGGTAGTTGATGGAGTCGCTAGGATTGCCTTTCCTTTTAAAGAGAGGGCGAATGAGAGCAGTTTTCCATGCAGTGGGGCAGGTACCATAGAGAAGAGTCTTATTATAAAGAATCGACAGTGGAATGGCCATAGCATCAGCTGTGCCTTTAAGAAAAGCATAAGGTATGAGATCAGGATTAGTTGAGTTTCTAAACGGGAGCTTTCGTAGAAATGAAGAGACACGAGCCGCGGAGAGATCGACATAGTCAGTGATAGCAGTAGTTCGTGATGGGAAATGAGCGAAGACGGGACATTCTGAAAGGAGTCGGCGAATTGGCTTGCAGAAAATTGGGACTTTGCCTCATTGCTTGTAATCGTTGTGCCAGTTGGGGTGACAAGAGACGGGATAGAGGGTCTCTCCTTGAGGCGGCTGTTAATGAAGGAAAAGAACTTCTTAGGATTTCGTGAAAGTGCTATTTTCTTTTCTTTGGAACGTTCAAGCTTACGAAAAGCGCGGCGAAGTTTGGATGATTTAGCGTGGAATGAAGCAAGGCCGTAAATGTGGCGTTTTTGATAAAGCTTTCTAGTGGCACGAAGAAGACGCAGAATATTTCTAGGATAGCACGAGAGTTGGGGGCTGACAGTTCGTAGAGGGACAGTGGAGTCAATTATGTCCCTTATGACAGAGGCAAAAACTTCATAAAGCAGATCAATGTCTGTATAGGGGAAAAGGAGAGATGGCCAATCCACAGATAGAAGAAGGGAAGTAGCAGTATTGAAATCAGCATTTCTATAATCGGGATAGGAATGTTTTTTTATTGGAGGTCGGCAAAGAGAGATACGGCAGACAACCATGCAGTGGTCGAGAGAAGGAAGAGGAGGGAGGACAGTACATCCCGTTACTATTTCTGGGTTTGTTACAAAAATAAGATCCAGGATGCTATCAAGTCGAGTTGGGCGAAGAACAAGCTGTGACAGACATGCAGAGATGGAGAATGGGAGAAGAGAGCTTGAAGAGTGAGAAGGCCCGGCGAGCGGAGATACAATTAGATCATTCCAATTAATTTCTCTGCAGTTAAAATCGCCACATATAAAATGAGGGCATGAGTGTTCCGAGATGAGGTCATAAAGAGATGATAAACATTCACTGAATTGAGCTTCTGAACAAGAAGGACTGCGATAAATAACGGAGACAATAAACACGTTTTTGTTGGCCTCAATTCGAACCGACAGAGATTGGCAGTAAATAGAGAATGAAAGCGAATAAAGGATAGAGGATGAGAACCGCGTGCTTAATAAAAGTGCTACACCCCACCCGGAGTTTCTGAAATTCTATCATTCCTATAGACAGTGTATAAACCGTTAAAAGAGAGAGAAGCATTAGAAAGGCGTTCATTGCTGCCCCAGGTTTCTGTAATGGCAAGAAAGTCTATAGAGTGACTGGCCATTAGTAAGTTGAAATATCAAGTTTGTTTACCAGAGAGCGAAAGTTGACAAGATAAGGACTTAGAAGACACCTATCTTTTTGCGATGAAAATGAGCATGGATCTGCGCGCGAGTCTGACAAGGCAATCGAGGGAGAGAAAGAGGAGGAAGATGATGGATCCCGAATTGGATAGACCTATGCTCCAGAATTAGAAGGTGTGGGAGGCGCGACAGAGGAGGGCGGGACTGGGGGGACAGCTGACTGATCCATCGACCGAGGGGAGGAGTAAGGAGTCGACTTGTTATCGGCTCGCTTGGCTGCTTCCTCATCCTCGTCATCCTCGATGTGCGTCTCGAGAGTCCTCTTCCGAAGACGCTGCCCACCGGAGAGAGTCGCGGCATTGAGAGAGGCCAGCTTCCTCGCGAGCGCCTTGTGCGAGATAGGCTTCTTCACGCGCCGACCACGCACAGCTGGAGTGGACGGCGGAGCGTTCGCGAGAGAGCGCTCGGGGGAAGAGCTCGCGCCTGTTGCCAGAGATGCTGACTTGTTCCTGTTGCTGTTCACAAAAGTTCTGGAAGCAGAGAGAGAATCAGAAACTCTTCGGCCGCTCGAGGCGGCTTTTTGTTGGTTAGCTAAAGAGCGGGGAGGAAGGGGACGTGGAGAGCGGAGCTCAACCACTTTTTCATCCCTAACAACGAACCGCAGTTCACCACACTCCGCGTTCCGCCGACCTGCCTCCTTGCGGGCAGCAGTCTCCTGTGCCAGTTGCTCAGGAGTCAGGTCGCGGCGCCAGTAGGCGTGTGGATTGGCGGAGACATCCGGATGCTTCTTCGCTCGGGCGATGGAGAGGAAAGACTCCCGCAGTGAGTTCGAGGGGAACTCGATCTTGATGATCCTCGGAGAGGTCTTCCCGTGGCAGTGAGTGGAGATCTCTTCTCTCCGAAGAGAGGCGATCAGAAGATCGTGCTGAGAGGCTAGAATTGTCTCAGAGACAATTCTCATATCATTCGCATCTGTTGCCGTGTCATTTTCCCTCTCGGGAATCCCTTTTAGCACTGCCCTCTTTGACTTCTCCTCCAGCATGTCACGCCGCCCATAAAGAGCAGACGAGACAGCAGCAGTGATCTGCTGAATAGAAGGAGGAGGGGTCACGAGAGCAGGCTGCGGGGAAGACGTGGCAACGCGAGAGTAGAGAGGCTAAGAGACAGACAGAGATTGAGAAGAGTGAGGGCGAGAGAGTGAAGACTGAGACAGGGAGGAGGAGAGTAATCGATTGATTGTCTCAACAAGAGCATTGTTAGACGCAACCAATTCGGAGACATTCGAGGAAAGAGAAGAGATGGAAGAGGCTTGAGACTGGAAAGCAGACTTGAGGTCTTCGCAGAGAGAAGCGAAGGCCTGGAGAAGGGTTTCCCCCTCAGACATGTTGGCAAGAGCACAAAAGGAGACAGATATTAAATGTTTTTGAAAAGCTCAAATCGAGATACGCTCTCGTGGGCCACCCGCGCCACTGGTCGCCGTACACACAGTCACTACCCGGCCACCAGCCAACAGATGCCTTTTCTCGGACCCAGAGGTGAGAGAGTGACCGTCACGCACCAAACTCAATCGGTAGGCATCAGGGACACTCCGGCATGTGGAGGAGGAAGCAGGGGAGCAAAAGGGTATACACGAAAGGTGAGAAATCAGAGAGAGGAGGAGCGAGCAACCTCTCCTCCTGAGACCAGAGCGCGTGTATGAGACCAGAGCGCGTGTATGAGACCAGAGCGCGTGTATGAGCTATCACCTATTTTACTTGTATCTATATCATACATCAATTTTGATTACTGCTTGTCTATACAGTTACACACTCTCATTCTCATTCATTCATTCATTCATTCATTCTCTCTCTCTCTCTCTCTCCTTTGCTCTCTCTCCCTAAATCTCTCCCTCTTTTTCGCTCTCTTTCTCTCCTCTCTCATTCTTTCTCTCTCCCCCTCATTACTTTCCCTCTCTCTCTTTCCATCTTTCTCTCGCCTCAAATCGCACGTTCGTCCTCCCTGGCCGCCATCACTTCCTTGTTCGCATTGCACGTTGCCTTAGGCGGCAAGCCGTGTGGCGAACGTGCAAAAATGCTGGTTACGGGCAGGCTTGATGGAATGGGGGAGAGGATGGAAGAGTGAGCGAGAGCAGAGAAGAAGAGACATAGAAATAGTGAGAGGGCAAACCAATTCCTCAATATACTCTTTTAATGCCCGCTCGATTGTTAACAAGACCCACGAATTATCATCCCTTTTCTCCCGTTCGTTTGCAATCATTGCTATTGTCGAGACATGGCTTACCTCTTCCTTGAATGACAACTTTCTACTTAACGGTTCTCCCGATTAATCTATTATCCGCCAAGACCGCACCAGACGCAAAGGCGGCGGTGTTGCCCTCATCTTCCGCTCTTCCATCTCCACCACCACCTTATTGTCACTTTCTCGCCCCCACGTTTTCGAATTGCTCGCAGTTGACGCTAGCTTCAGTAGCGACCCCATCCGCATCATCTTAGTTTATCGCGCTCCCGCTTGCCCATCTGATGATAACACTAACCTTGTCAAGCTTCTCACAGATCTCTCCTCTGCTCCTCATCCTACCATTCTTCTTGGCGACTTTAACTACCCGGACATTCTATGGAACTCTTCCCCACCGGCCCCATTTCTTCACTCTCCCCTTCATCCAGACTCTTCCATGATTTTACTTCCTCGTGTCAGCTTGCCCAACTCGCTCCTTCCCCTACTTGCAACAACCACTTCCTTGACCTAGTCCTATCCAATACTCCCTCCCTTATTACAAACGTCACTCTCTCTCCCCCTTTCTTCAACTCTGATCATTCGGCAATCGAAGCCACCCTCTCTCTGTCTCATTCCAAACCCTCCTTCACCTATGTCAGAGACTACGCTAAAGTTGATTACCATGCTGCTTGTCAATTTCTCTTAGATTATTATTCTTTTCCCGCTCCTTTCCATAGACTTACCGATGTCAACATGATGTATGAAACTTTCACTTCTGCTCTCCGTGTTGTAGAAGATCTTTTTGTTCCCTTTAAGAAAGTTTCTTCCCAAGGTGTCCGTCTTCCCAACCACATCATCCGCCTCAAACGTAAGCGCTATCAATCTTGGCTCAATATGTTAGCTCTTGACTCTGACTCATCCCGCTCAGCTTATGCATCAGCCAATGCCCTTTATTGTAGAGCTATGGATAAGTATTCTAGGAACGTAGAGAAACATGTCATTAAATCAAATAACAAGTCCCTTTTCTTCCGATTCATGCGTAACCGCATATCATCCAAGCCTCGAGGAGTCGACTCCCTCACTTCCCCCTCAGGCTCCTCTTGTTTCACGGATAAGGATAAGGCCCAACTTCTTGCCGACACCTTCGCTTCTGCCTATACCATTGACAATGGCTCCCTCCCTTCGTTGCCACCCAATCATCGTTTCCGTCCTCCTTCTGATCTTTCTATAAATTTCCCTCGTCATGAAATCTGTCGTCTCATTCAATCTTGGAAGAACTCATCGTGTAAAACCCCAGACAATTTTAATTTGCTTTTTATCAAGAACTTAGCTATCCCCATCTCTGAAGCCCTTGAATATATCTTTGATTACTCCTATGCCACTTCCTCTGTCCCTTCAGCATGGAAATCGTCAATAGTTATCCCCATTAAGAAGAAGCAACCTTACTCTGACCCTTCCAACTATCGCCCCATTTCTATAACCTCCCTATTTTCACGCCTTTTTGAAAGAATGCTTTGTAGGAAACTCTATTCTTTTTGCAACGATGCACATATTATTCCTGATCAACAATATGGCTTTAGGCCAAAACGCTCCATCGATTTCCAAATGTTAAGTTGTCTCGAATTATGGACCTCCGCAATGGCCAACTCTCAGTTCACTGATGTATTTTACTTTGATCACGCCCGTGCTTTTGATCGTGTTTCTTACCCCAAGCTCATCCATAAGCTTGGTCTTCTTTCTCTCCCGCCTAAGTGTATATCTTGGATCGCCTCCTTCCTTAGCAATCGCACCTTTTCTGTCCGTGTCGCCTCCTCCCTTTCGCCCCCTCTTCCTGTCACTAGCGGAATCCCGCAAGGTACAGTTCTTGGTCCTATCCTTTTTATCCTATTTACTAGCGACCTTCCCTCTCTTATCTCTTCACATGATGTACATTCTAGTTGTTTCGCTGACGAACTTAAGATTTTTCGCTTATTTACTAAGTCTTCTTCTCATGCTCCCCTTCAGGCGGCCATTGACGAAGTTGCATCCTGGGCCAACAAATGGCAACTCCCCCTCGCCCCCCTCAAGTGTTCCGTCCTCCATTTAGGCAAATCCAACCCCAAGCTACCTTACCACCTTAACGGCGCTCCCCTTACCCCAGTAAACAGCATCCGAGCTCTCGGCATTATTATTGACTCTTCTCTTTCCTTTTCATCCCACTGCTCGCATCTTGCTAACAAGGCTATAAGCAAATGTCACCCCATTATCCGCTCCTTCCGTTCCAAAAACAAGGACGCCCTTGTTTCCGCTTATACCCTGTATATTCGCCCTTTGCTCGAATCCTCCTCCATTGTCTTTTCTCCCCGGCTCAAGAAAGATATCCTTCGTCTAGAACGCATCCAGAACTATTTTACCCGTTTTATTTACCGCCGTTGTTTTGGTTACAGCAATCGCGCTGATATTCCTAACCCTGCTACCCGTAACAAGGCTCTCTCCCTTCCCTCTCTCTTATCTCGTAGACAACAATCTGATTTTACACTTGCGCGTCGTCTTGTATTTGGCCACAGGCGTATCTCTGATCGCGTTCCCCATTATTTCCATTTTCGTAACTCACGTACTCGCGGCCTTTCCTTCCTCCTTGCTTACCCGTCCACTCGCTCCTCCGTTCGTAACCATTCGTTTTTCATCAGATCCGCGAAAACATTCAACAGCTTGGCCAAGCACTCATCTCCCTCCTCCCTCTCCTCCCCATCTGCGACCCCATTACAACAGCCCATATATACTGTATGATGCTCATATATACTGTACTGTATCTTCTCATGTATACCATATCATGCATTGCTTTATCACTCATACACATACCTTCATTCATTAACACGTGGCAGCAGCACGTAAATAAAATAAAATAAATAAGAGGGAGAGAGAGAGAGAGAGATGGAGGGCAGCTGGTCGCCAGGAAAGAGGGCGGCAGGAATTAGAGAAGCAAGAGCGCATGTAGGAGAGAAGGAAAGCGAAAGAACTGAAAGACGAGGGAATTGAACGGAAAGCTCAGCCCATCTCCTCTACCCCCCCCCCCTTCCTCGTCACAACTCTGCCTATTGAGAGCAAAGTGGCACATATGCCCTTTCGGGCTTCTATATAAGATATATATATATATATATATATATATATATATATATATGTATATGAATTATTGAAAGAGATGTTCCCTCTTGCTGCCTCTCATCAACCGATCACTTCCCGGCCAGGTGACTCTTGCTTCGCCCGGGGGCTGCTGATTATCCCCTGTTAGTCGCACTCTTCTCACCCACGAACAGCTGAATGTTACCGCTCAAGGTGCTGCTTCTGCACGAGTATAACGCGAACTTCTGCGGCTCCCTTACTCTCTTCTTGCTCACCTCCCTTTCTCTCCCTCTCTCTTTCTCTCTCTCAATCTCTTTCTCTCTCTCTGTCTCTACCTCTCGGTCTGTTCGTTCCGGGACAATTGCCACGGAATATGACGGAAGAAGAAAATGGGATAGGGAAAAAGAGTAATGTGGATACGGCGACATAAGGAGGCAGCGGCAGCGGCCCTGATGCGTCTTGGCTCCCTCTTCGTTCATAGAAACATCGTAGATATGCATGGTATACAGAAAGAGGGAGAGGGAGAAAGAGCGAGAGAGACGTATCCGATATTAGCTCCATCGCAGTTACAGCTGCACTCGTTTCATTTTGCGATGTATTCAATGAGAGGGCAGTGGGCCTCGTTGTGGTCTGCATGCCTAATGTTGCTGGTGTCAAACCCATCTTTATAATCTTCCGCTTTCGCTCTCTCGTTTTGCCTGCGAACATGCGCGTTTTTCGTAGTCTTTTTTCAGCTGAGGGGCTGCAGTTTGGCATGATAAAAAAAAAGATGCGAAAGAAACGGCAGAAAAGAAACAGGACCGAGTAAGATAGCAACACTGGCCCAAATGGAGATGAGCACCGAGAGACAGCGAGAATCAGTAGAGAAACAGCTAGAGTAAGAAAAGAAGGCGAAAGAGACGGAGCGCGCGCGCGCGCGCGCGAGAGAGAGAGAGAGAGAGAGAGAGAGAGAGAGAGGGAGAGAGAGAGAGAGAGAGGGAGAGAGAGAGAGAGAGAGAGACAGAGGGGAAAACCAGAGAGACTGACCTAGCAAATGGTGGCAGCGATCAGGCAGGAGGTACAAATACACTGACCGTTTACGTTGATGCCTAAGAGCAGGCCGTCCCTCCTATTCTCGAATTTGATCCTTGCATACTTTGCTTCTCCTCATAGCCACGTGACACTTTACTTCTAGTAGTATCGAGTGAATGAGTGAAAGCGCTGGCGAGAATAAAGAATATTAAGAAAGAGAAGCAGTAAGGGGTGAGAGGGCGCGAGCAGATCACTTCTTCACATTGCTGTTTTTCGATGTTTCTCAACCGCGTAACGCTGTGCCCATTCTCTCCGACCCATGGCCAGACACCTCTCTCTCTCTCTCTCTCTCTCTCTCTCTCTCTCTCTCCTCTCTCTCTCTCTCCTCTCTCTCTCTCTCTCTCTCTCTTTCCTTTCATCACATCCCTACCTCATTGCATCATCGGGACATGCGCCTGGCTCAGGCGGCTTTCTTCGGCCCGGCGACGTGCGAATTTTGATTTGGTGTGCTGGCTACGGTATTTGCGTGTGTGGAGTTAATGTTCCGGGCGGTCGCTGCCGCCATCCAACACACGCAAAACAGGCACCAGCAACTGTCGAGGGGCTCTTCATTAGATTTGTTTGCTCCTCCACATTTCTTTCTGCTTAGACCACTTTCTTTGTGTCAGCGTTATCAGAAGTTGTTCTTATTTCATATGACTTGTATCCCATTGCCTGAATTGCCCTCACTATGCATTCATGTTCATTCTGTTCTGCTTACCAACTTTCTTTTTCCCGTTGAATCGAGTTGTGTGCCCGCCTTGGTGAACACTAAGTCTGTGTTGGTTCATTCCGCGTTGCTCTGCTCTGACAATGAGCCTAGTTATGACGCGGCCTTTTGTGTAAGTATGACGTTTGACAATGGCATATGACTTGTTCTTTGAGGACGGCGGGCCGTCTCGTGATGGAGTTGATGGGTGGGGCGAGCATAATGGCACGCGCCGCCACGGCGGACTGGCCGGCCGTCTCCCACTCGGCACCGACCTCCGGCGGCTTCTCACTTGGCGGAGGCTGCCGCCGCGCCGCTTCCTTCCCTTTCGTTGGTGGCGACGCAATGCGGGAAGCACTTCCGCCCACTTCCGCACTCATGGTGGGTTTTTTAAGTACTGAAATTGGTCTCTTTTTGTTTTTTCTTCTCTTCTTTGAACTTACTCGTTTTTAATTATAATTTATAGACTAAAAAGATTTCTCCACTTTTCAAGAACCCTATGTTTGATTTACTCGGGACTAAGTCTGGCGCGCTATAACATAGCAACAAACTTTGGATGTTAATAAGGCTAAACAATTTTTTCTGTCTCTACAAAGTAGCGTCGCCTCATCGGCAGTGATACCGCGGAGAGACAAGATGTTTCTGTGTGTGTGTGAGAGAGAAAATGCGAAAGGAACTGAGCCGTTTGTGGCCTGCGTATAGAAGAGCGAGTGAGCCGTCCAATCATTCCCCGCTTGTTGTCATGATAACTTATCTTCACCACACACGTGCTGCAAGAAGCGACCACGGCCTGTATTTGTAACTAAGGGGAGGCTAGAACAGCGACTTCGAAGAGAGGCGTCGGAGGGGCAGAAGATAGTGGGAGAGTGAGAGGGCAAGAGAGAGCGAGAGAGAGAAGAGAGTGGAAAGAAAGCTCTCATCAAACATGATTTAATTACCCTACTTACCTCTTGTTTTTTGATAGACTTTTCAGCTCTCCTTGCACTGTGGACGCAATTGAAGATAAGAGTCCACTGTTTTGTTTGTTCCCCAACATCGCGAATCCAACCAAGGGGAAAACTTGAAATGCCCTTATTGTTAGTATCTTCGCGTTTGTGCCTACTGGGGGGCCTCTGCTGCGATAGATTAGTTGCCTAGAGTGCCCCCCTCCCCCGCTACCCCGCTCCATCTGTTTGCAAACACTTGCGCACATTTCTTCTCGCTTCTCCACACGTGGCCCTGCCCGAATACCCCTCCCTGCCCGATGATGACGAAAGCGAGACCACCTTCGCACTATGCAACACAAAGACAATGAGAGAGAGAGAGAGAGAAAAGAGAGAGAGAGAGAGAGAGCTTGAAGCAGAAGTGGCGCGAGCGGCAGATTCGATGCAAGAGACAGAGACAAATCCCTGCTGTCTTCTAGTGTAGCAGCACCCTCGTGTTGACTGAAACTCGCATTGGTTTCCTCTCACAATCAGCCAACTGTGTTTTTCGCTGCTTTCTATAGTGTAGACGATCGGGGGAGAACAATTGGGAGGCACGGGAAAAGAGGAATACTTACAATCATACAAGCACTTGATAAAGCACATGCTTAGTGCGTGATAGGCAAGTGGAAGGGCACACTGCCACTGGATTACGTTCTCGCTTTCTGCCTACACACTTTCACTGCTAGTCTCTCTCTATCCTTCACTCTTAATCCTTCTCTCTCTCTCTCTCTCTCTCTCTTCTCACTCTCTCTCTCTCTCTCTTCTCACTCTCTCTCTCTCTCTCTCTCTCTACCTTTTTCTATTTCTTGCTTATTGTTAGCTTCACATCTTTCTTCCCCTCTCTCCTTCCATCTCCTACTTCAGCTTTTGTTAATCTCCCTTTTCTCTTCTTTGATTTGCCCCATTCTCTTCGTCTGGTCTTCCTTGCCATTCGGGAGCGACCTCGACACGTATCAGCTGTTGCTTTTCTCTTCATTTCCTCCTCTTGTCCTCTCTCTCTCACCCTTTATCTATCTCCTCTCTCTCTCTCCTCTCTCTCTCTCTCTACCGTTCTGTTATCTCTCTCCCCTTTTCTCCTCTCAAGTCAACACCTCTAACACCTGTACATGTATCGAATTTCGGCGCCGCCATGGAGAACAGGCGACAACTTTTGAAGAGGGGTATGCTAGATAAATTGACGGTTAAGGAATATTTGATGCTCTGGCTGCAGCGTTGTTTGATTTGCAGGCGTTATATGAATAGTGAACTTCGCAGCATCAATTCCTTGAGCATAGAAGTTGAAGAAGTTCCTTCCACTCCCCTGCTATCTCTCCCTCTCCTTAGTTGGCTCTTGGTCGCCGTCCTTCACTTTTTCCAACATTAAGTCTGCTCGATACCGGCTCGTCTCGGTTTATTTTTGATTCGTTGACCACTAAGTTTTCGGCTCCTTTTATACTGCGGTTTATTGCACACTTTTTCAAAAGCACTGTTTCCTCAAGAAACCAAACCGAAAAAGTAGATATGTATTTCTTAATTGCTTTCCCTATCAGACGCGTTCGCACAGTGAATCGGAGCGGCTGAACTTCTTCGGCACAGTAGGAATGACTATCGAGCAGTTCAAGAAGATGCACAGTATCCCCAAAAAGACTCCTGGTTGGTGTATCGTGTTACTGTAGTTGGTTACTGTAATTTCCGCTTATTCTTTTCCTTTTATTATAAAAGTAATTACACTTCGGGAAAAATTGGAGAAAGAACTACTCTATCTTATTAAATAAATTTTCAAAATAACCGGTCTTGTTGCTTTAGAAGAGGAGAGCGGATGCGAAACGGACAGCGAAACACTCTCTAACTGCGGGTCATCAACAGATTTGGCTGACGAAGTTCCATATTTAATACTTTTGAGAGAACACATGGGTTTGGTCTTATTTCTTGTTTTCGGGCCAAGCTAATCATTCTGGATTGATCACTTCATTCGAAGTAGCTTTCATCAAGCTCATTTGTTAAAATTTTCTGCTCCTCCATCCTTTCCAGAGAACAAAATAGCATCTTCATTTAGCTGCTTATATCAATATTAAATAAATGCTGCTTAAACGCATATTCATGAACATAATGTTAATAATGTGAACAATTAAGTAATGTAATAAATGAAATCTTAGATTGTTCTGACTCCCGAGCGATGCCGTAAGAGCGTGCGCTTCGCAGACGACTGTGGCCGGCCGCTCTACGACGTCCGCGTCATGACGGAGCCTTCCGACTACCCTCCCAGGATCTCTCCCTCCGTACTCCGGAGACTGAGAGGCCAGTGTCTAAGCACTCTGGCTTCGTTCTCAATAAGTCCTCCCTCCCCTCCCGAAACATTTACTTGACATTTATTTATTCTTATTGTCACCCGGAACGGCTGTCTTCGATTAAGCTGTGATGTGGCACGGCAAAGCGTGCACTCTGCAACTTTTTAATGGCCTCCTCCCTGTCCGCAGTAATGAGACATCCCGATCTCCTCACCGTCCTCTTTAATGATCTCGCCGCTTTGTTGTTGGTAGTTCCTGCCTGTTTGGTGTGCACAGGGAGTAGTGGCGTGATTGGCTAGGCTCGCGGTGTTGCGATAGTTACGGAGAAAGAGAGAGGGGGGAAGATAGATAGAGATAGAGAGAGAGAGAGCCTTGTCCTAATTTCGCCGCACTCCCTCTACTTCTCCCCTCTTCCAAGGCCACGTGCACGCGCTATGGCTATTCACACCGAATTCTTGCTGACCACTTGCAGCTGCATCACGTGTGTTTTGTAATAGGCGGCGTCTGACCGTGTTCACCTTATCTCCTTCATTGGACAACAGAATTCTTACTCTTTGCAGACCTTGCGGTCAAATGATGTTATCAGAGGAAGGGAGAGAAGAACACAACATTTAGGAGACATGGATATTCTGGATGATAGATGTTAAAGTGATATGGGTATCGCAATGAAGTGTACTGATTACAGGAAATATCGATTTTTGTAGGTGAAACATGCGACTTGTATGACGATTCCGTGACTGCGACGGCTGCGCGCTGGCAGCTGGCCTTCCCACAGCCCGCATCCGAGTATTTCAAGTTCAGGCAGCGACTCGAGACCGGCAAGGTCTCCCTGGAGAACATTGTATTGCGGAACGAGGAATGCGGCATGACGGGCACTATCAAGGTTAGCCGAATACGGTAAATCGATGGCTACCATCGATTGCTCCTGTTGAGCACTACTCAACTTTTGTCTCGCTTCAATTATGAGATATAAAGATTTGAATATACCATCGCACGGTTCCAAGTCCTTGTCTACTTGCAGGTCGCAAACGTTGCGTTCGAGAAGCGCGTCTTTGTTCGTTGGACGAGCAACGGCTGGACGACCTTCCTGGACAGGCAGGCCTCCTTCCAGGCTGGCATCTCCAAGGCCTACGACACTTTCGTCTTCGACATCACGCTCCCTCGCGATTCAGATAAGGCAAGATACATGCAAGATTGGTTAACTAGCAGGGCTTGCGTGTTTCCAAATTTGCAGACTTCAATGTTCGGACAGGTTCAAACATTTAGAAAACGTATGCTGATGTTCTTCTTTACTGACTATATTCCAAATCTTTCTCTTTATTGTTAATTTTACAGCAGAGTTTTAGCAAGAATATACGAAAATAGTTTTTCTTCTAGGTGAGTCGAATCGAATTCTGCGTCGGCTTCGTAGCGGGCACCGCTGGAGCCGGCGTCACCGAGTACTGGGATTCGAATGACGACGCCAACTATGCCCTCGTATTACCCGAGTCTTCTCACGAATCCCCGCCACCACATTCAGAGACAACCTCCTTCGGCAGGCAAGCAATCTTTCTTTCTTTCTCTATTTTGCATTTCTTTTATTTATAAATCTTTCCGCTCATTGAACGTGATAAGGAAAGCCGTTATTATACCACACCAACTGCGAAAGACTCTTTTTGATCCAGAGTAGAACCCATCTTTGATGTCCGGGAGAAGAAATATATAAAGCATACGCACAATATATTTTTTAATGGTGTCCTTCACATGGCCTGTCATCTTCATAGCTTAAAACTGTGCACGAGGAAGGATGAGTGAGGAGACGCCGAACACTGTTAATTCATATTAAATATAGTTAATATGTTCGATTGTATGTCACTTACGCTCGAATTTCCTTTTTTTAATTTGAAAATTTGTCTAGGCTGTCGGTTCTTAAGCTATGGGCATCTTTAAAGCTTCTGAAATAGCGGGCACAACTAGAGATAAAATATAGTAAAATATATGTAGCATGTCAGTGGTACCCCAAGTGCATCTTATTCTGGCAACGTCAAAAAAGCTAATTTCAGTTGCAGTCCACGTGAATTTAGTATTTTTACCGACTACTTTCAAGCGTTTAACCTGAGGAGACAATCCTGGTGAGGTTGTTGTCATTGTGGTGTTGTGCGGTGACCAAATAGCTCGCTTATACGCACCAGAACGTTTTGAACTACAAAAATATTCATTCTTACTTCTCCTTTTTTCATCAAGCTGGTGGCTAGCAAATCTATAAATTGTATAATTTATTTTATATTATTAATAAACTTTAAACACCCTCAGTTGTCAATCCCTTCCTTTTCAGACACCATTTTACCGACGACGCATACAACATGGAGCACAGGAACTGGGGCAGCTTCGCTTCCTGGCGTAGCTTCAGCACAGATGCGCCTTACTGGTGACTGCCCTACCGTATACGCCTTGCTACGGTACTCATTCATAGAGCTCTCGCTTCAGTCATAGACAGTTTACATATTTCGCGTAATCCTCGTTTAAAGGTTTTTTCATGTAGATTTGTATAGTGTTTCGATTTTGCCACCTAACAATTAGCGCGACCTTTGTTACCCTGAAAGTTGCTCAACCCGAACCCGAGATATTGTTTACCCTCGCTTTGATAGGACTAGATGCTGCTGACCTTGTGGGCCGGCATATACTTACATTAATGCTTAACATTGTCAGTCTAGCACGTTTCTTTTCTTTTTGTCTCCTTTACCTTCCTTCTGCTTGTGGTTTCCAGATACTACTTCTTCAATGCAAAGGCTGGTATTCGCAGCTGTCATTCTATTACGGCGCCCATGTCATAGATCAATATGCACAGTTAATATACTACATATTCAGAGAGTTTTATCCTTAATCGTGCTATGCTATTTCTTAATCGTATATCCTGAACGAGTTATTCATACACGCCTGCTCAATGATAGAAGCTGTACTTGTAACCTTGTCCAATAACCATTGTTGAGAACGCACATCTGGTCGACTTCATGGTATAATATTAATATAGAGCTGCCTTGGCTAGACAACTCGTTTCCTGTTTATTCCTACTATGAGTGCATTTAGCGTTCATACAGTGAAGTTGCTGATTTTCAAATATTCCCACATATTTTTTAGATTGTTTATTTGCTTGCAGTTAACTCTATGCCATACCCGTCCCTGGGAAATATCACGAATCACAAGCGCCATATGTTGCCTTCCTTAGCTCTACCGTGGTAGGTGAATGGCAGCTTTTACGGGTGATTTGACTGAAAGATGAGTGCTCATAAATGGCATCCAACTAATATAGATTACGCCTGTTTTACTTTGAGATATCGTTGATCTATATAGACACCAGATAAAGTATGAATAATAAGCACTGATGGGTGGTGGCAAGGAACAGCTTATGCCTGTGAATTGAGGAAGAATTGTTCAGATTGACATCCATGAGATGATTTGATGAATAGTTACATCGAGGGAATTCTTTTCACCTGATCGACCAGTGCTGAAATATAAGGAGAGAATGAAAGACGAGAAGGAAAGTACAAGACTAAACATGCTCACCATCAGGAAATCTGCGCACCCAGCCACATGCATTAGGCCATCTCTGTCCGATTCTTCGAATTCCTCTGACACGATCACCATTGACATGGCATAATCATCAATTAATGTTAGATGCTGTTGTGGAGTTATGTGTTTACAAGTAGAATACGTGACTTTGGGATTCAAGTTAAAATAGGAATTATTGCACCTGCACTATTCCTTCCCCAGAAAGTCCCCAAATCATACGTGTTCCTCTCTTGTGTTCTCGCATTGCAGCTACTCATCTCAAGACTCTCGGATGTCTGCGGCTGGTCGTCGTTCCCTCTGTCACCCTCGTTTCAGGTTCCGGCGGTGTTCGGAAGTGGAGTGAGGATAAGGAAAGGAGTACGTACGGTCAGTGAGAGTGCAGAGAGTTAGTCCAGAGAGATAAAAGAGTCCTGACTCGTGTGATATACATCAAAGAGGTTGCTGGCGAGAGCGTCTCGGCGTACGATATAGTTTAGTGAGAGTGAGAAAACCTTGTAATCGTTCCTTTTCTGGCTTAGACAAAGATTTCAACGGATGCCTCAGATCGTGGTCTATAGCAGCAGAGATCGTGATAGGCCGACAGGATGTAATCAAGTGAAGGTGTACCAGGGAATGAATAATAGGAGGCCTACCGAGTTATAGGCGTCCCTTTGAACTTACAATTAGGGAGTCTCAAAAGGAAGACGGATCTAGACGTTTCTTGGTCGTGGTTGCAATTCTCAAGACATTGATTACGTTGAAGCGGTCGCTCAAGAATCATTATAGAACTCAAGAAAATCTCCTACATTGCTATTTGCATCAATATACATATGTATGATGCGAAGTAAATTCAGAAAGGAAAAGATTATGAATACCCCATGCTACCTCATGATATTCCCATCCTCTACTTCCACTCTCACTGTTGCGAAAATGCTAAATATTGTTTATTCGTCACTTTCATGTTAAATTTATGGGACACATATGTACAATTAGTTGGGACTCCTTTATTTTCCAAGGTACGCATATTATACACTTGTATAGAGCCGGCCGGTGCTGCAGTCTATTCTTGGCTGATTCATCAGTGCATCGCAAATCGACCAACTCAGCATCTTTAGGGAACTCTTTTGGCATCCATAACAATCAGTATTTCATATAGGAAACCAGTATGCGTGTAAGATGGATTTTGCGATTTAATTGAGCTTGTGAATTGATAAATAATCTGCACACTCGTAACCCTCTCATGAGCAATGCAACTTGGCGCTAGTTCCATTGATGTGCGAGAGGAGACAGCCTCGGGCTCATTTCCTCCACCGGGCGCGGCCACTTTGACAGTGGATGAGCGAACTCAATTTCTTCCGCCCGTAAGGGACCAAGTCGGCAATTCTAAGCATTTGCCATTTACATGGGGATTGGTGCGAAGGAGGAAGAAGATGCAAGAGAATGAGTAGTGTTGGCAAGTCGGGCGGAGCGCAATCTTCTTCGATCCAATGCTCTTCCGCCCCAATTTGTCATTCTACGGAAAAGGCTAACATGTGTATTTGTTAACATTTTGTTACTATTTAATTCCGTTAACCTCGCAAAGGATATTGTCATTGAATGCTCTTTCATGCAAAAGAACAACACTGCTCTTTCCATGCGTCGCTCCATACACTGCCATCCATGTCCCCTCCCCTTATTTGCCCCCCCCCCCCCCTTTCCTGCCCTCTCCATCTCATCATGCCGATTCCCCTTCTTTCCTTCCTCGCTTCTTTCTTTCCTTTTCATTCACACGTTGGCCTCATCTGAGAGATCCCTTTGCCCTCGTTCGCTACACAAATGTTAGCATCATTGAATCGCATTACCTCATGTTTCACGATGATGAGTCGACAACTTCTGCTTTCAGGGCTCGCTTGCGTGAGAACCGAAGACTGTTGGGTGGTGAGCGAGAAAAGAGAGATAGATAGAAAGAGTTAGAGAGAGAGAGAGAGGAGGGAGAGAGCGTGGGAGGGTGAGAGGAAGAGACGCCTCCTTTGCTGCTTGCGTCCGCACGCAGCGCAAAAGGCTAATTAGGCATGGCACTCGGTACAATTGCGGAAGAACCGCTCGCTGCCGGACTAGAGGGCAGTAGAGAAAGAGGAGTAGGAGGAGGAGAGGGAGGGGGAGGAGGAGAGAAAGGAGGCACCCGCCGCTACCACCACAACCATCGCTCGCCTGCCAAGGAACCGTGCGAGAGCAAGCAGCAGCTGGGCAGCACTGCTCGCTGGCCTCGCCACTTCCTTCAGCCACCACAACAGCCGCATCGTTCCACCACCGAAATGCGCATCACCGAGAAGATATCCAAAGTTGGCCCTTATCTCAAACAGAAGCATCGTGCCACGGAGAATTGAAATGCTCGTTCAAGTAGCGACACTTCTATGTTTCACAAGGCTCACGCTATAAGATGGTCTTTTTTACCCCCTTATTTTTTTTGCTCTGCGCTGCCTCTCGAAATAGCCACGCGCATCCACGTTTGCATGTTTAATCCTTCCAAATCTGTGTCTTCCGGTCGCGAGGGGCATCTTATTCGATTGAGGTCGGGACATAGTCGCCCACAAAGCAGTTCTTTTTTCTCTAGCTACATTCTCTGCCCTTCCTCTCCCATCTCTCTTTCTCTCCCTTTTCCTCTCCCTTCCATTCTCTTGGCTGTCTCATCTTCTCCCGACTCCTCCTATTTCTTTCCTTCGCTTGCATCCCCTGTCATGCCTCGTGTGTTAGATGACATGGGCACGTCAAGTCGCCAGGAAGGATGACCAAAAAATTGAATTGTTCCACCTTCCTCCCTACTTTACACAAACGGATATGCACACAATCGTTCAGACAAAAGTGCAAAAAGCCCTGAACTGATGACTGATAAAGGAAATATGCACAAACTCTGCTATTCTCGATTGCTCGTCACAAATATTCTTCAGCTATTTGATTTGTTTTATTTTCTCCCAAAATCGAACAAATTATCTTAATTGGGAGCGCGAATGGAATGTGTAGTTACAATTAGCATATTGTGCGGCAATATGAGACGAAATAAGAAGAAGCTTCTGCTGTGAGCCGTTCATTCCTCTTCTGTCACAGTGCGTGATCGAAGCTCGCTGCACAGACGGCGTCCTCTTCTCATGTGCAGCTATTGTAGGCGCAAGCGTCCTCATCCTTCAGGTAACTGCCAAGCACTAAGACAATAGAGACCGAGAGATGAGGCCACAGAAATCAATGGAAAAAATGAACATTGGCCGAGTCCATTACTCACAGAAGCAGAATTTTTGCCCTGCGACGGTAGTCCCTCTGAGCCTCTAATAGTTGTAAAAAAAATGTAACCCAAATTGCTCCTTCAATCCGTTCAGACAATGCCCTTGCTCTGTGACACTTGGGTATTCCTAACGGAGCCGCGTCCAATCAACAAAACCAATGAAAACGGCGAGCAATTGGTATGAAGTAAAAATTTCACTTGTTTTATTTTTTTTTGTTAGAAGAATTTTGTAGTCGTTCAACGTCTTAAAAGTTGGAAATAATTTGAACCATAGGAGGCTGTATACAACTATCATGCCGGATACTTCCGAGTTTGTCGTGAATTTCGAAACAATGGCACGAACAACGTCTACTTGAGCGAACTCGAAATGCCGCGTTGGTCATGCTGAATAACATTAGGATCATGTTTTACTACTTGTTGAAGAGCATGCTCAATTCCTTGAATTGTGTATTTTACAGATTCTGATGCCTTCCTTCATTGTTTCATCAACCCTCTATTCTCGCGAATTGATCTCAGCGAGTTCAGCGTTGCGTCTTTGGCAGTAATCAGTCAGATGATACATATATCTTAAACATTGATTACATTAAGCGAATTTGAAAAACAAATTTTTTGAAGTTGAAATCATTTTATATGTATTTGCAGTGCGTCTGGGTGTGCCTGCCTTGCTTCACGTGATCGGCGCGGCCGTGTGCTGGGTCGCCTTCTTCCTCGGCATCATCGGCCATCTGCGCCGTACGGTCAACACTCTCCTGGCAGCCATAGCATACATTTGCGGAAGTGGGTAATTCAATCCTTGTTACTGTTTCTTCGTTACGATTGTTTTCTGTGCATTCGTTCATTTTTATAATGCCTACATACACTGATTTGACATTCAACGATTATTTAAACATTATATAAACACATATAAATCGTTAGGAGGATTGTCTTTCTGACCATGAGTCATCGAGATGCCCACATAAATAGGCATCGTCCTCTCGACCGCAGTGCTCATGTTCGTGTGCGTCGTTGATGATGAGCTTGCGCCTCGAATGAAGCCGAACGCCGCCGGAGAGCCTTCCAAGTTCTCATTTCGTTACGGTTCGAATGCTTAAGTACTTATGCTTTGCATCTTACGAATGCTTCGACAACATTGCATATCCTCGGATATATTTTTAAGGTCTGCCTTTTTACTCCGCATCCTTGTCTTTCATACCAGTCCAAATGTGTGCCTGTCTGCAAGCTTTCCTCTACTTTCGTCGGTATCCTTCTGTAGCTGAGAAGCTTCGTTTTGTTCCTGGACTTGAAGCGAAATGTCAGCAAATTAATAAATCCTCAGTTTTGGAAACAATATTTGATTACGAAAAATGATTTGTGTAAATTCAGTACGAAACGCTCAGTTGGATAAGGAACTGGGGATCCCACCTCTGGAGCAATGGAAGCGCGGAAGCCTGGCTTCATACCTACCGCTGCCTTCTTTCATTTCCGGCCGCCCCTCTCCTTCACACTCTTCTCTCGCTTCCAACTCACACAGCATCGTCTTCATGCAGGAAGTCTAAACGACATAGGCACTTTGTTATTATATGATACCATATCTCAAGTATTTTTTTTCGATAATTGAACACTGGTTTTTTTGCATAATGTCCTTCTATTTTAGCAGCTTGCTCATACCAATGAGAAACAATCAGTCACACGTTGTTGAGCACCCTCTGATATTTATTTCAGAACCTTTTGGAAGACGCTTGAAATGTCCATTTTTGTACCTGCAAACTTACTCATAAATATATGTATGTATATATCATTTATGTATGCATTGATTCAAGGACAGCAGACGGAATCCTTCCAGTTTCCAGTGATGCTTTACATTTAGATTGGTCTTTGAACACCGAAAAGAAGGAGACTGTTCAATGATTCTTTTGCTGTGATAAAAACTTTATTTAATTTTAATTTACAACAGTTCTCAGTTCAATTCTCTATCTCACTCCATGATATTGCAAGGTTTTTTTTCTCATGCTTTCGCGGTTTTTTTATATCACGTGTGGTCACATCATATATTTTAAGGTGTAATAAATTATTATTATTATAATGCTAATTAGCAATTTTTACCCTCAGTATTAGGAGTGGAAGCATGCAAAGTTATGCAAATTAACACTTTTTAAATTTGCTAAACATTATGTTCAACGGGAATATTTGAAAGTATCTCAGAGGCCAGAATTGCATTAAAATGTTAAATTTCAAGGGGTCTGCCCGTTGGGTCGAAGAGGCGCATGTATACTATAGCTCATTCGACTCAGCTCTACGCCACATCAAGCTATAGAATGAACCAAAAAGTTAGTAGACCCTTGGCCAGGAATCTCAGTATTAACAATATGTGCGTCAGTGAATTGGTTTTGTATACTTCTCATCAAAATCCCTTTTTACCCAATCATAACAATTGTTTTTATTCAACTTTTTCTAGTTAAAAGGACTCCTTACCTAACAGAATCATTTTTCTTTTCATATGTTCATCATGTTTCCTATCCTTAGTCATAGAAGAGTTATCGAAGGAAGAGAATTGAAGTCTAAAGCAGCAATTCTCCAGTCTAATGCGAAATAAGGACAAATAAGGATTTCCAGTTTATTCGAGCGCAGAGGCTCATTCATGGGTTATACTCGATGGGGAGGTTCTTGCGGCGGACCATGCCGTCGCCCTGGAACCACTCGCGGCGGAACTGCTTGGCGGTGCCGTCCGGGGTGTGGGTACACTCGATGGTGATGCGGTCGTTATTCGTGTCCTCCTGGAAATAATTTTATGTCACGGGAATGCTTAAAGTTTTTAATCTTGGATAAATTGATTATAAATAAATTGTATATCAATATTTTTTATAAATATGAACCTGGCCGTATGCGAAGGCATCGCAGGAGACAGCAACGAGGACGGGCTCCTTGGGGTCGAGGACGCCGCTGGCCGGGTCGACACCGAGACGCTTCATGTTCGTTGTCTTGAAGGCCCAGCCGATGCGGCGAGCAAAGCTGTTGATCACCTAAATTGAAAAATTAGTGGTTAAATATAGTAATTAGAATTTAGGAGCAAGCAGGAAGAGAGAAGAGATATGTAGGTTTATGTTGGAGGGAAGAGGGGAAGGGAGAATTCCCTACCTTGATGTGGTAGGTGTGCTAGTCGTCGTAAGGCGCGTTGAAGACGACCTTGGAGTTGGGCTGAGTGGCGATGTCACCAGCCGCCGTAGTAAAGTGTCGCTTTTTGAGGGGTAATCCTGAGGTTGTTACCCATGAGGGTAATACCATTACCTCTTAGTTTCGCCGGTCATTATCCTGAGGGTAATCTCAGCTGAAAGATGCTATCTTTTCCTTTCGTATATTTTTGCTGCTGTTTTGAGTCATCCCTGCTCCATTCCTGCTTCATCTCCATTCTACTGACGCTCCCATTTGGGACCATTACGACGCGGACTACAAATACACCTTGCTGCAGCACACTTTATATCCATCTTTCATCTTGGAAATTCACCTACAGCAAAAACAGCTATTTGTAACAAGAATCTAACATTGAATGAAAAGCTAAGGGATGGGTCTAAACAAGAGTGTACATGGATATCAGCCTTACTAAAGGGAAAAGAAGAAAAGAGGAAGAAAAACAAAAGCACAAAAGGAAAAATCTGCGCAAAATGAATGTCGAGCTAGCTATTCAAGCTTCCCAAGAGCAAGGAGAAACAGCAACACAAGGACAGATCACCGGCATTGTAATTCAACAGCATCTCTTATAGCACAGACTAAAATGAGCTATTTGTTTTTAGTATTAAGATGAACAGTGTCCACGCCATCACTGCCTACCAAGTTACAAGGAATATCCTATAATAAAGTCGCTTTGTAGCAGAAAAACTAGTAACTGTGGCAAGGAACAACAGACTCTGAGCTGCTGGCTCTTTCACTTTCAATGTGCTCCCGAAACCGCAAGCTTAACTTATACCAAAAGAAAAAAGAGCAAACACACAGATCACATCCATTCCACAACACAACAGGAAGCATCTCGAGCATCTCGGCCGACGGCTGGAGCTGGAGAGGCGACGGGAGCATCTCGGCCGGTGGAACAGCGCCGTCTTGCGCGGCTGCCGCTGAGTCCACTTCCATCTTAAGAGTTAGAGAGAGGGAGAGAGAAAGAGAGATGCAACTATTAGGATTGATTACAAATTCATCTAAAGATCTTCACCCGCGTTGGATAACAAAACGACAAAAAGAGAAAAATTCCTAGATTGGTGTTAGATTGGCGCTATTCTAAGAAAAAGACACATTATCAATCACAAACAAACTACAAACAATCCCCCAATATGTTTAAGGTTTTCATTTACAGAGAACTTTAAGAAAGTAAAATTTCGGGTACTATTCAGTTACTCCTGCTCCAGTAAAAATAATTTTGCAAACAACTTTTTTACCTCCCGATTCACTCCAAGGGGGTTTATGAGTACGAGAAACACGAAAATAACAACCATTTTGCATGTTTCCGTCGAAAAAGTTGTCACATTTGTCATTCGAGCAGGTTTTGCGTTTGGCGGTGGCTAAGGAATCGCCAAGCCATAATGTTAGCCACACTCGGCAAAAGACAAATGATGGGCCTTCAGGACTCCTGTACCTCTTTGAAATCACATAGCCACGAGATATAACATTATATTCGTAATCCCCACATCAACAAACCCCCGTATCGTATTTAACAAGCAGTTTGGTGGGAAATTTTTTTAAGGAAAAGTGGTCATAACTTTTGTTTTTGAGGGAATTATGCAAAATGATTGTTATATTCGTGTTCCTCGTGCTAATAAACCCCCTGGAGTTCATTAGTACGAGGAAAATATTTAGAAAAAATTTTTTTTTACTGGAGCAGGAGTAACTGAATAGTACCAAATTTCGTAAAGAAAGACAGAATGAATACATATGGCTTAGCTAAAGAAAGTTTTAACGTTCATATTCTATACGAATAAAACGATACAAATGACAGTAAAAAAACTGAATGTTAAACAGTAGTTAAAATTGAAGCTAACGAAATAAGCATAAGAAGAATAAGAACCTGGCCTTCTCCTCCTCGTTCAGCTCGGGCAGCTTGGCTGGCGCAGTTTCTGCAACAGCCGCGGCGGCCTCCTTCGTCTTGTCGTCACTCACGTGATGGCATATATAAAAACAATAAAGCATAGACTTAACTAAAAACGGCAATTAAAATAACATACTTATAATGAAATTATATTGCAATTCAAATGCTAATTTAAAGTGAATCTTTCATGGTTCCGGACAGTACGCCGTTACTTTTACCACAATTACTATATTCGTAATTTGGCGCTGGACGATGAAAGGTAAAAACGGTTATGCCAATGCGTATTGGTATAACCATTTTACACATGAGGTTGACCGCGTCTCCAAGAATTGCATGCTCTCTCGGTCTGTCCTCGTTACCCAAACATTACCCCTCAGCCTTTTCCATGCCATTACCCATGAGGGTAAACAATGGTGGCATGCTAGACATTACGAGAGAGCACGCTCATGCCAGAGATTCAGATAGATTATCCTCATGGGTAACATCCTGAGGATTACCCCTCAAAAAGCGACACTTTACTACAGCGGCAGGAGGAATGGACAGGGCTATGGCTTGAAGGAGAACTGAAGTGGAGAGGAGAGCAGAGAAGCGCAGTCAACGACTGATGAAGGTTCTTCTGGAAAGCCCCTTTTATACGTTTTTTCTGCCCCGAAATTTCCCTTTTCGCAAAAGTTACCCAAATATTTGTCGAAATTTCGCAATCGCACGGATTAGAGATCAAAGGTTCAAAATTATAAGCGATTTTGAAGCACAAAATTGAATAACACTTGGGAAATTATCTGGGAAGGAATATTTAGAAGCGAGATTTACATGAAAAAGTGGAAGAAGTGTGACCTTCCGAAGTTTCTTTTTACTTGAAGTACAAAACAAATCATTCAATAATCATATATGTACTTTGCAAGCACTTTTCCTTCTGGATCCCTCTGTATTGGCTGCACTTTTCCTTCTGGACCCTATAAAAGGCCCAGGTGCTTTTGAAATCCATTCACCCTTCACTCTCCTCATTGTGCTTACTTAGCAGTCAGCGCTTCCAGCCGGTCGACACATTAATTTCACCGTTGGCAAATTCTCTCTCCGCGCGATTATGACTTTGTTTTGAAAAGTCACTCTTCTACTTTTTCATGAAAATCCTTTTTTTTTAAATTTTTTTTACCAACCTATTTTTTCGTATCGTAATGTTCTAGAGACTCTCTCTTTATCTGGGGATACCATCTTCCCTGACATCTCATTCTCTCTCTCTCCCTCTTGCTCCCTCTCCCTCTTCCAAATGATTAGCACAGACATTAGAAGAAGTGAAATGCAAAATGTAAAAGCCGAAAAGAAAATTTGGTAGGCTGCGGCGAGGTTCGTGGGAGGGTCGACGAGCGCTGAACGCTGTTTGTCATGTTCGTCGACCCCTCAACGCTGCTTTGACCAAGATTACATGTGCGGCTGCTTTTCTATGACGTCTCTCTCGCTTATCTCTATCTGAAAATGAGAAACAGCTGAAATATAAGCTTTAATTCTAGGCTAACATACTATTCCAGTTAATAGTATCTCCTAAGCTTGACAAAAGTGAAACATAAAAGGCTAAATTAAGTTTTCATCGTATAGTCCCTTTACCTTTTCACTGTCTGCCGAAATACGTATGTACATATGTATTTCTTGATGGCCTACTTGCGGTTAAGAAAGAGTCATAAACTGTATTATTAGATGTGCATTTTATTAAATCCGTTGTGAGTGTAATGGACTATCCCATTCCCCAGGCTTCTTTCCTTGCCGTTTCCCTTAATAACATAGCCAATTGCTATTCCATTGCCATTGTATTTTCGTGGCATTCCTAGTCAGAATACCCTCTATGGCTTTTCGTGAGCTGTCGCCTCCCTCTTGTTGGCGATGATGGCCTGGTTCCTGGAGATATACATGTCCCTCGTCTTCAACAAAAAAGTAGAATTGAAATACAATAACAGTTATTACATGAGCCGGTTATTGTTACTTCTATTTGCGTGACAAATTTATCGTTTCACCTATTTCATGCAAAAATACAAGGGACTAATATAAGTCATCGCTAATTCGTGTGTCGCTTTCGCCTTCTGTCCTCTGCTAATATTGGATTTTTGTTAATCTTTTAATGCTGCTTCCTTTATTCCCGAGTCCGTAAAATGCTGCGCCTTGGAATGTTGCATGGATTCAGATTCGAAGGCTAGAAAATGCTTTCGTTTCCTTGAAGCGTACATGTTGCAAAGTTCAGTGGAAGGTCGTTTCAAGAACGAATATATATAAGCACGTTTCTTTTGAACAATAGATGAAAATATTTTAGATGAAAATATATGAGGTGTTGACAATACTTTGAATTCGCACGCACGCTTTTCTTAGGAGTGAACGAAATGGAGTAATAATTTAAGCTTACAACTTCATTGTTCAGAAAAAAAATACTATTGGGAGTCTTGTTAACTACAAAAAAATTGACCGAACAAAGGGGTGGTGGCTAATGGTGCCATATTTTTTTAAACTTCAATTGCTTGCTGCATGCATGCTATCTCTAGTCTCTCCCGGAAGTGCGAGATTATGGCTGCCTACGAAACTACCGGTTCAGCTCGTGCGTATCAAATAAGATTGCTATGCAACCGTAAGAGCTGCCGTTTTAAGCATTTGGAGAGATGCAGTTTGTGTGATAGAGAGATAGAGTGAGTGTGAGAGAGAAGGGGCGCTAGAAAAGGAGAGTTGGCGATAGACAGTAAAATAAAATAGAAAGAGACATGTACAGAAGGAGAGGTTAGATATGCAGACAAAGTGAGACGGATACTTCCCTCACGTGTATGATTATTTGGCCCGTTATATTATAGACTCATTCGGCGTGAAGCGTACACCAATATTGCATTAGAAGTGGAAGTCCGCCACGTTTTTCGTGTTGATAGATGGCCGAAGTATTCGGAATTTTTCTTTATTGTCGTGTTAGCGTTTTTAATTCGTCATTCATTCCACAATCCAACCTATCAGAAATTTGAACGTTGTGCTATAATTTTCTCGCTTTCATTAAATGACTTCCGTGGCCCTTTTGGCAATACTGAGATGTTTTAATTCCCAGGAAGTCTGAGAGAAAGGCATCGTTTCCTTCTAATAAAAGCTGGCCAAAATTCACAGCATAAGCGTGTATTGATGATAGAACAAAAACGTTGATCCCAGGATATTCATCATTTCGATCTCTGCAACATTGTGCAGTTAGTAGGATACCGCTTGGCATCTGCGCTCACTTTTGATTTATTACGAGGCGTCCACTAGTTTTTCAGCCGATTTTCTCCTCAGTTTGGATGATTTATAGTTCCTCGTCATTAGCCATATGAGCAAATGTATATATAATTATATCATAATTTATGTACATAAACATATGTATGTGATTGTGCATATCTGAATGTGGCAGCGGTAACGAATGCACATTGCAAGGTGGAAAGCGGACAAAAATAAAGCATCCTCCGAATCCACAAATATATTCCTAGGGAATTGTGCGAGGCAGCCGTCTAATTATTATGCCTCTTCCTTGCAAAAAATGTTTTCTATCTCTTTCTCACCGAAAGTGTTTTTGCTTAACGCATTTTAGTTGCATCTCGAAAGTGTCATATTCTCTCCATGTCTCTCTTAATCTTAACATAGCTATGCTCTTTCGTTCATTCGCCAGCTTCTTTTGACCATCGTTCTCTCTCTCTCTTTCTCTCCATTCTGTAGCATCCCATTCTTCTATCCTAATGATTTCCCTTACTCGTTCCTTGCATCGTTTATGACATGGCATGACTTTGTCTCGTTCTCTAGTCCTTTTGCTGGATATTTTTGTCTGTTTTGTTCCATGTCGTTTGCTCCAGAAGTGAAAGGGAAACCATGATAAATAGAGTAAAGAGGAGATGGCCGGCATGGATAACTAGGAAAACAGCTTAGTTTTCTACTTTAAAAAATTATTTTCATATCTCAATCTGCGAACAAATCAGGGAATAGAAATCATGGAAAGATGTATTTCTGGTTGCAGTGTTCATGCTCACTAAATACATCATAACTGCCACTTGAAATATGGATTTGAATGAGCTTGCATACGGGGATGAGCATTCTCAAACGTATCTATCTATATATGTACATATGGGCAGTCCAGGGGAGCGGCCAACTCCCCTGGCGCATAACTGCGAGGGTGGGGATGTTCTTCAAGTGGTTAGGGTAAGGGTTTGGCGGAGGGTCGACTTGTTGGAATGTGTGCCTCAGCGCCAAGAGGTCGACGAAGCACAAGGAGAGACTTGAGGGGGATAGGAAAGGGAAGCAGCCGCCCCTTCCCCCTTCTACGGGCTGAGTTGATTTCCTGTCCGGCTAGCTCGCTCTCATCTCCAATCAATCTGCCGAGCTTCTTCTTTCTCACTGCCTCGGCCTTTTTCTTCTTTCATCTCTGCTGTCTGACGACGTTCTCGCAGAATAAGAACCCCCCTCCCTCCTCCTGTTCCAAGACGTTACAATGCAACAATCACATTGTTTGTGGTGATTTTATGTTTGGTTGCATCTTCAATAACATAAATGTTATTCTTAGTCTTTACAGCTCATTAGTTAAAAAGATGCGACAAAAGGTAATTTGTATATGAATTAGAAGCGTTTTTCTTAGAATAATATATTCCACGAGATACAGCTCTTAAGCCGATAAATAATTGATCGCCAGATGCTGTTGGCCCTCTGCTTGCCGCTGGTGCACACAAGTAAAAAGCCTTAATTAATGCTTCAATTGTAAATCTAATAAACAAAAGCGAGATTTTGTGCACTAAACTTGGGCACGGCCCGGCCATCCTAATCCTGCCAAATCATTTTGAGCTGGCAGAACCGTGTCCATTTGAGTTTGCCACCTCAAATGCTATTCAGCTGCTGGCCAAAATGTATTGAAAATTATTTTCATGTCTTTGGTGTCTTCGCGTCCAGCTAAACAATTCTTCTTCGCACTTTTGCGACAATTCGCGCGCAATGCATGGCAGAACGATTTGGCGGTTTACCGTTAAAGATATGATAATGTGGTTCTTTTCTTAACGCGCTATTCGGGGAAGATAAATTATTTTCTCACGATCAGCATATGTGAATTTTGCTTTGGTAGAAATCCTCGACCTCGAATGTTTTAACGTTTTTGTTTATTCTTCACAGATATAATGGGAATCATGAGCCGCACTCCTCTTGCACTTCTCCATCGACCCAATTACGGCAGAACGGTATGAGCGTGCATTAAAATCGCTCTCTTTTTGTACTTTACTAGAAAGTGACCTCAAGAGACTCCAGTGAAACTCAGCGGCGCATTCATTCTTAACAAAGACGAACGACAGGTTCAGCACCAAAAGTTGAACGCGTTAGAAAAGTTCGACGAGTTTAGCTATGCTTAAGCACGGAAATTCGTTCATCTAAAACTAGCTTTCAATGCGAGTGCAAGCGAAGAAAGAGCTACATATGTACATGAAGCGATTGGAGCTCGTCTCATAGTGCACAACAGTCGGAGAGATAGGCAGTAGCGTCGAGGGCATGTTTGTATGCATGTTTCTTTTCACAATTACTCGTTAAGCCTTCTCTCTTGCCCTTAGTCAATCTTGGTCTCTTAATGAACTCACCGTTAATTGTAAGTCAACTCAATCTCTTCTTAACATAACTGGAGAACTTTTTATAGAGATATTTTTTTGCAAAACGATTCCAGCTTTCAGTTAACATGTTTGGGTGTCTTTTTGGTTCGCTTCTGACTTTTGGGCCCTCTATCGAAAGGAAAATAAGTTTTGAAGCAGGTTTCACTCTAACATCAAACAGGCTCGGATATAGAACATCCACCTCTGAATGCTTATTGTTAGATTCAACATCGTCGACAGCACTTTGATGAAGATTGAAGAAGTAACTTTTCGTGATCAAACAACAATGTTGATAATTGCGGAATAATAACACAATATGAGTGTGCTCAGAGTGGGAGCATCGTAGGCAGACCGTGTGATGCCGTCTGGCGACGATGTCACAAGCCCCCCCCCCCCTCCACCCCAAGTGGCCCCTTGCTGCGCCTCTTGCTCAGTCAGCAGTCCTCTCATCAGTGGTGAAGAAGGCAATTGATGATGAAGAGGCCTGTAGTGCTCCGCTCTCTCTCTCTCTCTCTCTCTCTCTCTCTCTCTCTCTTCTCTAGACCCTTGGCGTTTCAGTCCACGATATTGGAAGTCTTCTTAATTTTAACCTCCCAGGCACTCCTCCGGCTGCGCCTGACTCCAGTTTGCCTTGACTCATAGTTAGCGATGTCCGAAAAGGCTAAATGCATAAACACTTTGCCATTTTAATCATATTTACGAATGAACTACTGTCGCACCACCCATTCTTTCATTTCCGAAATTCCCTCTTCTTTTGCCTAAACCAATATATACTTTCAATGTAAGCAGAGAAACGACGAGAAAGAAGAGGCAGTGGTGGTGTCTTCTTATCATCCAAGCCTTTTCAATGCCTTCCTATGCACAGATATAAGTTCCATTGAATGTATCACTCCTCGAGAAAACAAGTTTGCACCTAACAGCTTTTTACAACTTACTTATTCCAAAAGACCAACTATCACCGAATAATTATAAATCAAGGCATTGACTAGCTTTTACCTTCTTTCCCATTCCTTATTCGAACCTACAGCTATTTTTGTTACTATGTCTACTCAATTCTATAGGGACATTAGTCATATAATCCACAGAGGCATATCCCTCAATACAAGCCTTTCTCAAGTATATGCTCCTGTTTTCATACCTTGCGATCGCTAACACTTTCTGTTTTCTTATCTGCTTGAGTGTCCCGTGTAGAATCTAACGACATAGAATAGAGATAGCTGTTGATTCATAAATCTTGTTTTTCAGCACGAGATATACTTGCGCTGGCTTCAAAACACAAAACAGCATATTCTGGAAAACAAGGCGCTTCCTTGAGCCCTATATACATACATATCTCCCATTCTCTCACCCTTACTGTCTGCCTGGGGTTTGTTCTTCTTCCTTCTTCATCCCATTTTATTCCTCATTTATCAATTGCTTCGAACGACGACAATAGGCCACTCGTTATGAAATCATCATCATCTGTTTATCGTGATTTAATCGACACGGCGTATTCACATATAATGTCTGTTAAAATATTCATAACGAGATAAAGGACCACCAGAATTATTTGAATAAAAGTCTTACGTTAGGCACACATTTTTTCGCAACACTTTTGTCATTTCTATTCTATGTGAGTCGTGGGTGCATTCCATTCAATAAGTCATATTTTGTCTATACCTCTTGCGAGCACTATTTAAACTTTTTCGCTTCGTTATCATTATTTTCTGTTCACTAAATGTCAATTGACGATTACAGCATTAGCGGTATAGAAAATTGATTATATGTAAATATGTATATTGATCTGTGTTTTCTATAGCGCTGTTAACTTATTTTTTTCAGGATTTCGCATATTTTACGGTAAAATTTAGTCTAAAGTGCAGTATCTTTTTCCAAAATAGTAACAATCAGAATTTTTGCGCGAAAATTTCTATCTTCCATCGCGAAATCTGGGAATAACTTTTCAACGTCTATAATTATCCGATGGTGTGAATTTGTATATCAACATATCTGTGCAAATATCAAAGAATTTATACGAATGTAGATGAAATAACGGGCTGGAGGAGAGCTATATTTTGTAAATTCTTTTCAGATGTTAACATTTTGTTCATAATTGGCGCTTTCTAGATTTCAACCATAACTTTTCCAATATAAAACACACTAAAGTTGCTTTTTTGAGAGTTTGGCACGGATGTAAGGACTTCAGTTTGGGGGTTGTCTCTGGCATAGTTTCCATGAACTGCTACGCTTCACTGATGCCCCTCCACAATCCGGCTGCAGCAACTTTAAAACTTTGTTCGCGCGTATCGGGCCAATGTGTTGATGGAATACGGTGACCTGATTTTTGGTCACATGATTATTGGTCAAATGATTGTTGGTCAAATTTTTGCTGATTATTGGTCAAATGATTTTTTGTCAATGATTGTTGGTCAAATGATTGTTGGTCAATGATTGTTGGTTAGATGATTGTTGGTCAAACTGTTTCTCAAATATGTGATTTTTGGTCAAATAAAATAAAGTTTAAATTCCCGCATTTTTTCCCTCCTCTTTTTCCCTCGTTTTTTTCCCTCTCGACTCCTTCACATTTAAATCTTACGCGAATTGACAAGATGCCAATTCGTTTTCGTTTTGCATCCCCATGCTCTGATTTCTCCTCATTCTTCATTCCATTTGGAACTGTTTGCCATGAACATCCCCAGTTCTTTAGAACGATGGCTTCGCTCCTTCGCCTTTCGCCGTCTGCATCTCCTCGTCCTTCTTCCAAGTCCCCTTCTCCGCCTGCTGCTGCGCCTTCGCCCCTTTCTTCACCCCCTCGTTTCGCAACCACGAAACGTGGGGGCGAATTATTTTCATACAAGTCACACTTGTATGAAAACACACACGTGCACAGTTGTCGCTGGTCGCAAGGAAGCTCGACTGAACACATCGAGGGTTTTCGAAGAAGCGGCCAGAAGCCAGGCACCAAGCAGAACCATCCTCATGCATGAGCTCCGAACGGCTTCAGCGGACGCTCAGGCGCATCTCACAAAGGCGAATCATATGGCTCAAGCAGTTGCACACGTTCGAAAGCGAATCGCTGCTCCCCCTCCAACTCCCAAGACCCTGGCTGACATCCACTTCACCCCCTCTATGATCACATCCCACAAGGGAGAGACGTTTCTTTCCTTTGACTCAGGTCTGTTTTCCACATTCATACTTGTCCAAACTATAATATGAATCTCACAATAGGAATTGCTGACCCCGAGCGTGTCTTTGTCTTTACAACACCGACAAACCTCGCGGAGCTGGCGAAAGCAGATTTGATTGCCGTGGATGGTACTTTTTCATGTGTTCCTTCGCTCTTCACTCAACTGTGGACAGTTCATGGACGGGTGTTCGGCTCATTCTTGCCGCTGGTTCGTAAAAAAAATTAATTTCCTCTACCCATTGCTACTGTTAGGCATACGCACTACTCCCAAACAAACGTGAATCGTTGTATACCGATGTGCTGTCCCACTTGGTATCGCTTGCTCCAGGTCGAAATTCTTTTTTTCTCCTTTTTCCCGATATTGTCAGCGATATTGTATGCAGGTCAGAATCCCAGCTGCGTCATTATGGATTTTGAAAAATCTCAAGAAAATGCTGCTCGTTCTGTCTTTCCGAATTCCCTGGTCCACGGATGTCATTTCCATTACGCTCAGGCGCTCTGGCGGAAGATTTCAGAACTTGGCTTGAGTCCATTGTACAAGGTTTTCTAACAGGAATACATATCTCAATATGCTGAAATTTTCGGTTCAGGCTGGCGGGGATGTCCAGGTGGCTCTCTGTAATTTCATTGCACTTCCATTTGTGCCCGAGACTGAAGTCGAGCGCGCATTTGCCTACTGTTCGGACGTTCTCGAAGACACTTCAGCTTCGGTCATGGCAATTTGCTCGTTCATTGACTATTTCAAGCATACTTGGGTCGGGAAGAAGTTGGGCAACGGACGTGATGTCGCCCCTCTCTTCCCAATACAAATGTGGAATGTGTACAAGGTAGATATAATTCCAGAAACGTCGTGTTCATTTAATTCAATCATTTTCTAGCTCACGCAAGAAGACATCCCTCGAACCAATAACCATCTCGAGGGATGGCATAATGCGTTTTCAAAGAATCTCCTGCAAATTGCAAGGCTACAGATCGGCTCCCCACCCGCAGTGATTTCCAAGAAGAAGTACGCAGTTCTAAACGCGAGACTCAAGAATGTCGTCAACAATTTCGGCGCCCTCTCTCTCCCCGAATTCCTTCGAGCCATCTCTGCTAACATCATCGATCCCTCCACATAAGTATCTTATATCTCTCCCTTTCTCTCTTTTTATGTCAACGTTGAAAACGCTTGCTAAGACAGACATGTTTGTGTTTTTTTTAAGCAGGCTGTGTGCGCGTCTCTCTTCCCTCCATAATTACTACTGCTCTTGAGTTTAATAAAAAGAAAAAATTTGACCAACAATCATTTGACCGACAATCATTTGACCAAAAATCAAGGAACCATGGAATACACGGGCATCTATCACATGGAAGTGGGCGATCGATGGGCACCGGCGAGGTTCGTCGAAGTGGCCGACGATGATTAGGCAGATCTTATCCCGGCCAGCCAAGACTGCAGCAACAGGCTAGTATGCATTCTGTGCTACAGTCGCTGCCCTGGCAAATAATGTGACTTAAAAGAGCTCAGAAGAGGAGAGAATGAGAGAGAAAACAGAATGACGTGAGAGTGCCTCGGGCGCTGCTGTCTTCGGCCGTGAAATGGCCGGCCGCAGCCCCTTTGACCCGCCCCGACATTCCTCTAACCATAAATAGAAAATGACCAGACGAAGGGAGTAATTATAGATGGCGACGAAAACAATGTCTATCTTAAAAGTTTTCGCTTGCCATTTGCAGCCAATTAGTCTTACTTGCAAGATTTCTGTGTTCTGATCAGGAACGGTCGCTGCTATTCAAGTTTCAGCTTCACTTGAAAGTGGAATTGCTCGGTCAATTGACGAACCCTTTCGACCTTTCGACATTATTGCCTTTCTGATTCTTTTGCCCTAGCTTTTCCTTTAGACGGATGGGTAGCACATCTGGTGAGGAGAGTTTGGGATGTTGAGAGAGAGGGAAGGAAGCAGAATATAAGTGAAAGAGAGGGAGTGCGTAAGCACATCGTGCACTATTTCGCAAGTCCTTGTCATCGTCTGGGACTCCAGTCAACCCCCCTCCCCTGCACCCCCCCCCCCTCTTCACTGCTTCAGAGAGCAGTCATCCTTTCTCTCGAGTCGCCAACCGATCCAATCAAGAGAGCATGTCTGACCAGAATGCAGCGATTGAATTGGAGTGTGAGAAACAGAGAGAGAGAGAGAGAGAGAGAGAGAGAGAGTTAGAGAGAGAAAAGAAAAGGTATTGGGATAGCGAGATTACTCTGCCCTTCTTCCTTCATGCTCAAAACTGTATTAACTGAGACTGAGCAAGGAAGAGACAGAAAATCCGTATGGAATATCGTCGCAAAGACTGGAAGCATCAGACACCCTGAAAATAAAATATTCTTAATTTTTCTCATCTTGTGTTTCGATTTGTTATAGGCTTCGGCTGCCTTTTTAAAAAGAAGTTGAAGTTGCCTTTTTTTGTGGAACACCTGGCTCAGCACTTTCTGCTACATTACATAGACTTCCCTGCCATGGGCTCTTTACATCATCAATTATTCTATTGCCTCGAGTTGTTCTCTCCGCGGCATTGAAAGGTGGTGGTATCCTGCCGCTCTACAGTTGTGCTGTTACTTTTACTGCTGCCTCCGACCTAGTAAGTTAGCTTGTGTTATATACATGCATATGTAGATATTGAATATCTACAGGTATTTGTACCACGACATTCTTTTCATCTTGAATCTGTGAGTGAAACTATCACCCTTGTTTCCCCTGCTTTCTGGGGATTAGAAGGGATCCTTTCATTAGAAGGGATACCACGACATTCTTTTCATCTTGAATCTGTGAGTGAAACTATCACCCTTGTTTCCCCTGCTTTCTGGGGATTAGAAGGGATTAGAAGGAATATAAATGCCGTGTATTTGGCTTCCGGTCCGACGTCGAATGAAAAGGTAGAGAAATCACAAATAGTATTAATAAATTATTTAGATTTTGTTAGGGGTTGGCCGCAAGCCAAATAGACGGAAATTACATATATTCTCGCGGAGAGCAGAAATTATAGCTCCTAAGAGTCCGAAAATTGGGTCCCTGACTAGGTATTTAAGATAGCCAAGGGTACTGAGCAACTTTTATGTCGGTTCTCTAGGCGCTACGAGCACTCCAGAAGGGTCTGATCTTTTGTAAGTCCCTGGACGGCGTAATATAAAGTGGGACACGAAATGTGTAATTTTAAGAGGTCTGTATATCGGCCCCCAGGGATCTTATAGGCCAACTCCGTTGCTCATTCGACACAGCTCGACGCGCCGTGAACATCGAGCTATAGAACACACTTAGGAACCACGGAGAAAAGAGCTACGGTATATAAATAGACTAGGGAAACAGTACAAAGTCTCAGGCCGAGCCCCAAATAACGTCAGTTGCTCGTTTCGCTCTCAATGACGACAACACATCATAAGTGGTTACTGTAACTACGTAAGTAACCCGTCTCTTATCTCTTAGCTTTCATGAGTCACGTATTGCTATAATTATAATACTAACATAGATGAGTCTGGAAAACTCCATAATGTTTTTTTCGCTTCGTTTATTGTTACTCATCTCATGCGGCGGTCTCTCTCTCTCAGTCTGTCTCTCTCTATCTCATATTATTCCTCTCTCCAGTCTCCCCTTGCCTCACACATTCCATTCCCTGTACCTTCCCTCGAAAAGTTCCTTCGCTGTTTCCCTCAAGATAGGTGGATGCCTTCATCGCCCGAGGTGTCCTCTACAGGGGAGGCGCTGCTTCCGGCGCATGACCCTGACGACGTCTACATCGGCTCCACCTACGCTCTGATTGGCCTCCTCGGTCTAGGTCATCAAACATACTTAATTCTGGTCAAACTAGTTCAGTATGAATATAAGTTTACTGAATTCCTATGATCTCTTGAGTAAATAAAAATTATAATGAAGGATTCTTTCCAGGCGTGAACGCGCTGACAATGATGATGATCGTATGCAAGAGAGTGTTCCGTCTGTCTGCCTATGTGCTTATGGCTAACATCGCGCTCGCGGACGGGCTACTGCTTGCTGCAGCGGGCATTGCGTGTGGCTGGTCATACGTGGAGGGCGCCGCGCCCCTCCTCGCTCGAGGCTCCAATCACACGAGCTCTGTCTTCTCAAGGTTCATTCTCAGAATGTGCAAATTCATAGCAAGCGTTTTCATCCAAACACTTTTGGCCACCCACAACATAAAGTGAACAAGAAAGGTTTTCTTTTGAAAAAAAATCCTTAAACACAAGGAAAGTGGCTTGTTTTACATGGATGTGTGAAGTCTGTTCGTCGTCTTGTTTATGCCAATTCTCGTTCTACACGAGACTCGAGTGAATGTTGAAATTTGAGATGTACAGTAGCTGCTTGTTTTCGTGTGATGCATGATGATTGCGCCTTCTTGGCTGTGACATGCGCATATTTGTGCTAGTTTTTGGGCCGGGCAAATCAAATTTGGGCAAGCAATTTGCTGGCATATGACCAGACCAATTACTGTTTAAGTATGAGAACTCCAAAATCGTTTGCAGTACCCCTTCATCTTTCTCTCTGAGAAGCAGCGAGACGGCCCGCTATGTCTTGTCCGCAGTGCAAATCGCATCCTGGACGGCAGGTGAGAAAGTTGCATGTAGCAAGTCTGCATTTTATTTACTGATCTAATGCATTATTATAATGTGACAACACAAGGTGATGTGTTCTCGACTAATGAGAAATGCGAAGAGAGAATTTAAAGAGAGAAAGAGCGAGAACCGAGAGACAGAAATTGCTGAAGACGGCGGGGACCAAGAGTCAACGAACTGCTCGACTCGCCGCAGGGATGGGGTTAGCAAGACCCAGAGGGAAAGGTGGTGACGAGTCCCCGTGGAGGTGGTAAGGCTCAATGACCTGTGCGAGAGAGAGAGAGAGCAGATCTTCGGAGACGAGAGAACGACTATTATGGATTGGGGAATTAAGGAGGAAAGCCTACATAAGCACATCTTAGCACTGTAGCGATTATTCATTAAATTAACTAAACCTTATTCTTTACATCATTCCGATAGGCTTAACTGTATCATCGGCCCTGTCGTGTATATGGTGATATATCACGTAAGAAGATTATCATAGCTGCACTAGCTGCACTATGTCCTTGCCTTTCCGAAAGTACTACATCCTGCAGCCCTAAATAAAACGCCACCTGAGTCATTAATAAACTGTGTTTTACCTGGCTCCTCTCGTGCTTTACATTCCTAATGCTGCCTAGCAAGCAACATAACTGGCCCTTTCAGGTCGCTCAAAAATTATACCCCACATGAAGGCAATGGAACTGAAATTTAAAGTAAAAATTTCCACTCCATAATAGTGCAAGAAACAACCAAAATCTTTCTGTTCTCCTGACCTTTGTAGTCTCTCTGCTCTCTCACCCTTCTATCAGGCAAATAGCGGGAATTCAAGAGTTAGTTTTAAGTTGCGTTGACAGGCGTGGCCAGCTACACGTTGCTCGGCTTGAACCGTTGCATCGCCATCTGCTACTACGGGACGCGCGCTCGTGCATGGAATCAAATGCCGGTCGCGGTCGCTGGCTCACTCGCTACCTGGACACTCGGTTTAGCCGCCGGTCAGTCGTTTATTCAATCATTTATTTTTAAAAAGAGATGTAGATTTGTCCGATTTCCTGACTAACTCCTATTGTTATAGAAGTTCCACTTCCTCAACGCATACTTGAAAACACATAAAGTGTTAATTTGTTGAACTCTACGGTTCAAACAGAATGTACTTTGTCGATTGAAACCGTAGCACGAAACGCGTGTCTCGATTTATGCGCCTATTTGCGCTTTCTACAACATTTGCGGGATTTGTTCACGTCATTCGCTGCTTTCCAAAAAAAAAAGAAAAAAGGAAGGTTCATAGTGACAATGCAAAGAAACCCGACAAAACATTGAAAATTCACAATATTACTTGTGATTTCTCTACTTTAATTCGTCATCGGAAGTAAAAATAGACGGCGTTTGCATTCGCGTGGAGAGCGCGAAGAAAGGATCCCATCTGATCCCGGAAAGCAGGGGATTCGAGGGTTACCCTACTTTTCTAAGACTTTAAAATAGTCCATTATGCGTATTCGTACTATGTAAATTGATGAAAATTACGCTACTTATGTTTTTGACGAAACTGATTGTGAGAAACCTAGGTGGGAAGAGGAGAAGAGAGTTGTTTAAATTATTGATTCTTTATGCATATATTTTTTACATACACTGGGCAAGTGTATTCTCTGCCCGGCTAATCCGCTACTTTGATATTTAGAATATCTCAATAGCTCCAAATGCAAAGCACCTTCTTAAGATTTTCTATTTCGGCCGCTTTCTTTTCAATAATATTTTTTTCCTTTCAATGGCCTCTCTCTTTTCAACGCTTTTGCATTTTATTTTCTTACTGATGCTAAGTATATTCACAGACTTTTCTGACGCAAATTGGATTTGCCATGAGGCTGTTCATGCTATGGAAAAGACGTTTCAAATTTTTTGATGTCAGCATCCCAGGTGCAAAGTGTGGTTTCGGCAAATGTTGTGATGGCCTTGGGTTTAGAATCATGCCAGCCATAATCACTTACTGCTCCATGTATTTGCAAGTGGCCAAAAATATCCCAGAAATTTACATGTGCAAAGTGCAGCTGCAAAGCCATATGCAATAACAGCTTGGGCTCGCAGCTCTTAGCCAGAGTAAACGGCCAGTGGCGATCATCCGAAGAGCAACACAGACATCTGATAATGAGAGAAGAGTGAGCGATCGGAGAGGGAGAGAGAAACATAGAGAGCGAGATGGAGGGAGAGAAGAACACAAAGACAAAGAGGGAGGGGAACAAAGAGGCCGAGACCGAAGGAGAGAAGAACACAGAGACCGAGAAAGAAACAGAGAGAAACAAAGAGACCAAGACAAAAAGAGAGTGAAACGCAGATACCGAAACAGAGGGAAAGAGTGACATGAGAAACAGAGAGCAAAACCAAAGGGGGAGGTAGAGATGGACATAGACACAGCAAATAGACAGATCAGAATTCGAAGAGTAATGGAGCGGCAGTGAAGGAAAAAATAAAAGGTGCTATGAATTGGAAAAGAGGAAACAATAGTTAAAAGGAAACGCCGCATAAACAGCAGCGGCCCATCGAATACGGGTGCTATAATTGCAGAGGAGTAGCCATGACGTCAAGGGGGAGTAAAAGAAGGACTGTTGCCTGCGGCCACGGACCGGGGCTCCCCTTGTTTGCGGGCATGCATGTGGTAATGGAAGCTAGAGGTTCTTGCATGAGGAAGTGTTCTATTACACTGGAACAAAAAAAAAAGTTGAAGTTAATCTAGAAAAAAAATTGTAAAAGAAAATGCTTTAAAAGGAATCTGAAGCAGTACCAAAATCGACATGAATCGATTGTCTTTCTTTAGCAATCGGCGGGACCTTTCCGAGCGCCCTGATTGGCATCCACCCCGCCATGTACACCATGACAGTCATCGCACCCGTATCCGACAAACGGACGCGTACGCCTCATTTACTTGGCTTTTTCAACAACTTTGAAAACTAACCATTATATGAATAAAGCTGCTTTATATGTAACAATACAAGATTAAGAACATCAGTAATTTTTTAGTTAAAAATGTGTTTATCTTAATGTCATAATAGATTCTTCTGTTTGAGGCTGCTTCATATTTGTGCTCGCGTCGCTGAACGTGGCTGCCCTCCTCGGACAGTGGTGCTGCTCGCTGCTCGTTCTCTTGAAGATACGCTATGTCAAGCAGAAGATTAGCAGGAACAAGCTGAATCAGAACAGCGCAAATCGCTTCAGGAAACAGGTTCTTTGCAGAATAAATATAATATGTTTGGTTACAAGCTTCGAACGAAGAGATGTTGATTGCAGGCGAGGCTAACGTTCCAGTTCTTCTACCCGTCGCTGCTCTGCACGCTGTCGTCGATGCTGCTCTTCGCGAAGCCTCTCCTCTTCCACGCGGGAGTGCTACACAAGTGGCCACTCGTCCTTCTCCATGTGGTCGGTTTCTCATAATGCTGGAACGTCAGGCAGAAAGAGAAGTGGCTAAAAGTGCTGTCTGAGGTGTGGCTCTGCAACCACTCCTGCAATCCCTTCATCTACGCCTACTTCAACGACCGGATGCGCATCACTTACAAGCAGATGCTGACATGCGCGACGTTGAGGTGACCATATTAATTATCCACTATTATCTCGAAGATTTCTGGCTGACAGAAGCCATTTTTTTCCGGTTGATCAAAAAAGGTCTAACTACATACAATCCAATGAAAATTAATCAATTAACAAACTTCGTTGCATGGAAGTACGCCTAAACACAATCGAAAAATATATACCTTCCAGACAACGGGCTTTCCACACGCAATTTGTGGCTTTCGCACAGCACATTCGACTTTTTTCTCTCCACACAAGAATTGAATGTGTTAAGGCCAACGTTTCTTGCTACGCTCTTGCTCAAACGATTCCTAATGGTTTCAACGGTAGGAATTAAGACATTTGGAAGCATCGCTTCAAATCGGCACCTGCACTTTCTTTCGCCTCTCTCTCTCTCACACTCTTCTTCTGTATCTCTCTCTCCGGCTCCCTCTCTCTCACTCTCACTCCCTCTCTCTCTCTCTCTATCTTTGTCTCTCTTTCGGATGTTCTAACACGAACATTCATTCACAGAAAATTAGCCAGTATATTGACTTTTCAGGATTACTTGCAGTTTTATGATAAAAAGATGGAATTTTAGAGCTAAATGGATATAAAAAAGCTGAATAACAAGCTATACTTGTTTGTATAACCTCATTAGAGCTGTCGTCTTTGAATGCAGTTAGAGAACCATTGCAAGCACCCGGGTCCTAGCCCTAACCCTTCGCCCGCTAGTCCAACCGTTAACCACCATATTACCGGGCTAACTGCTAGAATTCCAGCAAAATTGATAATTATATGGGGGTAAAAATGTTGGGGCCATCATGTTATCAGCACTTTACTTTCTTGTGTGAGTGTGTTCTCTCTATGAATCATCTGCACAGGTATGAGATCACGAAACGCCGTGTCAGTCAGACCTTCACGCAGAGCAGGCACATGTCTCGGTTTGTATCCTATTTTTCTCACTCTCTTTTCTCTATCTCACTTTTCCCTAATTCACCTGCTTATCGTCGTGAACTCATACCCTTTCGCACATGCTGTCTTTTTTCCTCTCCTAATTTCATCCCTTGAATCCCTTTTTTATAAGGGTTTTTAGTTATCTTCAAATGTGTAAATCAAGTTTCATCACATTTGAATTAAAAAAAATCTATAAACATGTAAAAGAGGCCTACATATGTAAAAAGAGAGGCATAAATAAAATATAACAACAATAAAACAATGTATGTACATATATCACGATAATTCGAATTACAAAAAATGATCGCAGGCGCTCGAACGGAATCAGCGCGAGGCCGACTCGGATGTCCGTTCGCTCTTTGCGCGGCGTCGCCGGTGCAGCGTCCGCAAGACGCGACGCCAACTTTGTACGCTCCTCACTGCAGCTGCAGAGTCGCGACTTCGAGCAGCTCTGCGAGTTCATGATGCGCGTCAACCCCTTCTACGACTCGAGCGAGGGCTGGCGCGAGAGCAGCGACGAGGATGACAACATCGATGACGTCATCATGCCATCCGCGCCCGCGACGCGACGCCTCGCGACGAGCATGCCGCCGGCGCCCCTTCAGCAGCCTCCCTTCGGCTTCTGCCGCCAATATCGCGGCGGACGCGGAGGCCGAGCAGCGCACACCGCCTTTTAATGAAACACATTTGTACCTCCCCCGATTGTGTTGAGTCCTATAGAATCTCGGCGATCGGCCGTGAAATACATATATCCCGAACAACATAAAATGGATCCATCGTTGGCTAGTTTTTATTGAGTTTCGAGAATTTTGCTGTAAATAAACTGATGATCCTAATATTCCATTCAGATCCCTTTCCACATTGTACTTGACATTATCATATTCCAGAGCATTTATTGCAGTTAAGACGTGAAAACAAATAGGCGAATTCCAGCAATCATTTAGCTTTAATTTGGCTAGGTTAATTAACAATTTTTTATATTATTGCATAGGAACCTGTTGTTAATTTCGTAACTTCACGTGCAATTTACTTTGTGAATGTTTTGCAAGTTAAAAGAGAAGAAAGACAATCATCATGTGGGATACATAACGTAAATGTGTATTCACGAAACTCTAATGCATGTAGGCAGTTCACATTCAACCATTCTCTCTCTCCATCGTCTGAAACCCTGAATTTAGTTTAGAATGTTCTGCAAAAATTGTCAGTTTAATGTCGTTTTGCTCTTGACTACGAGTATTGTTGCGCCAATTTGTCTTGAATATCATCTGTATCATCTCAAGACCTTTACATTGAACTTCTCCTTGCACTATTGTTTATCGGTCCTTTTATTGCTGCGGTAAGCAAATGGAAACAAATAGCTATAAGAGAGAAGCACGATGCTTCAAAAAGTTTACAGTGGGTCATATAATATATTTTACCAATAGAAATATCACATTAAAACATTGTTAATTTTCCTTAAAATCGTAACTTGTATCAGTATCTTCAAGTATAATTTTTTTCTTATCATGATGCCTTTCAAATATGTATTTTCTGGCGCAAGATATCTGTACCATCAGGCAATAGCTATAATAGCATTTATCATATCATGTCCCTGCACACGTAGTTTTATAAATATCATGTGTTTGTTGCAGTCTGTCATGTATGTAGACTGCAATATTATGAAATGTCAAAATTCATTCTAGATATGGAACAAGGATTTTTAATAGCCCATATACATATTTATGTATCATACATACATACATATGTATGTCCATTCGTTCTCGGTGTAACGAAGTAATGCTTAAATAAAAGGTGTCAATTACAGCTCTCATTTTTCTTAATCTCGTCGCGAAAGCAGCGTTTCATGATATTTACAATGTAACATGATCCAATTTTGATGAATTAGATCTACAGCGGAAAAGACGAAGTTGGAAAGATCAACAGAATTCAATAGCGGACTGCAGCAGTAATCTGCACAGGATAAATATAAAATAGTATTTCAGCCTGCGTATTAGTGGAATAGACCACGGTGACTGATTTACTGTACAGGTAGCAACATGTGGCATAGGCGGCTACTTTTTGTGAATTAAACGCTGAATGAAAACATGGAAATGGGCCGTAAAATTTTGTGAATACACATAGAAATGACAGAAAGGCAAGAAAAGTGAGTCACCGACCGAGAGTGCGAGCAACACCCTGAATAATAAAGAAAATATGACGGAGAATGAGCATGCAATCTTCAGCATAGAAGTGCGTGAACTAGGAGAATAGGTGGGCAGGATGATCCTTAGAGTAATTATGATTCATAATGCCAAAAGTAGATTTATAATGACGCATTGTTGAAATGGATGTTGAATAACTGTTTAAACAAGATTACATATGTATGTAGGGTGTTATTATACAGAAAGCGAATTAGGAGATTTTTCCGGCGTTTCTGGTGCCCCAGTCGGCGGCGCAGCCATTACGCCAACCTCGGGAGAGCGCGGACGATGAAAGCTAGGCACCTTAATCATTAATTTTAATTACTAGAGTACCTAACTATCAGCGATGTAACTTTTCGGCTGAATCTGCCGCTGCAAGGTCAAGAATACTGAAATCTCATTTAAAACCATTTAGAAGACACTGAGAGTTTTATCAAGAACCATTTTGTATGAAAAAGACTGTTTTTAACTATTCCACACAAAAATTCATTCATCACCAAGCGCTTGCCTATGTAGCATTTTGAAAGCGACTTACAATTAGAGAATTTGGAATTCATAACTGGACGCATGTTGTTTACATACATATCTTGCCACAATTCGCAACGCTGTTACAGAGTTACTGCAAAAACTTAAAAAATTTCGTTATCCTGACATGTTGTCCCGCAATCAAGTATCGCGCGCACATACAAAACTATCACATATGTAGCTGATCAACCATTCAGACACAATATCCGTAATCAGTGATTTTTCTACACAAGATAATTTATTTTGTATTTGTGTAGTCTCGATGTATTTTTAGCAGCTAAATACTCTATGGCAAATCTTAAACAATATTTTGCAAGTTTGTATAGCAAGCTAATCAAGGCAGTAAAGAGCTCTTTACGTGATTGAGCTGTAAAAATATTAAAATCCTTCTACCGCTGACCAATTATTCTGCATTCATATTACTTGCAACTTCTTTCGGCAGATCAGGCAGTTAGGACCATTATATACATGTACATATATTGTTCATGCCCATTAAGGAATCTAACCTGAAGTGTCGGACCGTGATTCTCAAGAACAGGAATTTCGGCATTCTCACCGCCGCCCGCTATCGAGGTAGGCTCGATTACTATTAATCATTACTTGACCATTGTCAATTTTGTCAATTTACTTGTAAAGGGACACGAAACAATCTAAATCTATCAGGAATTGATTTTAAAGAGCGGTGTTGCTGAATAATATGCAAGCTTAGAATAGGATAAATATTAGTACATGGTTGGATAGTCTGAACAACATACCATGGATTTTGACGTCTGACTCGTTGAGCAGCAGCCTCAAACAGGATCCACAACCTCCCATCACTTTAGCAGCTTCTCGGAGCACTCTAAATTCAATACCTTTGATACATTAACAGACTACATTGCACTTCGCAGTTCCTCTGGAACATAAATTAGATAAATGTCGCTTAAAAGTCATATTTGGAATTCAACTTTATATCTTTTGAAGATTGAATAAAATAAAGAAATTGACACAACTTTAAATGTGTGGAAGGGTCTTCACATCGTGGTGATGATATCCAATGACCCATATCATCACAACTAACCTCAAGCTTATTTCCTTATTTTCATCAAAGGTGATATGAGGTGATATCACTTGGAGAACCTTCAAGCAAGAGCATTGAAGAAACTTAACCAGAATGTCTAGGACATACATGTAAACATATATATTCGATGAAAGTGGAAGAAATAATCTATTTAACTTATAGAAATTGAAATGCATGTGTGCCCAATGACCAAATGTTCATTAAAACAATAATAAAAAAAGATACTTATTTGGGTGAGGACGGTATCAGTCACAAAGAATCAACAGTTTTGCAAAATGCACCTGCGCCTCATGAGTGAGTATTGATTAGAATAGAAAAAACACATGAATAGCGATAACGAATACATTCTCCATAAGTGGTAACCAAGATGCATAATGCGAAATCAACGGAGACAGAACACACTTGGAGACTGGCACAGATGTGCAATATATTAAGAAGTGAAAGACTCCAGTTTGAAGAACCACTCATTGTCAGGAATGACTAACAAGGAAAATTGGATATTCAGTTTTGCTCATCCGCCAATTTCGCAAAGTTGTCCGAATGTCTACTTTTACAAATGCTCAATAGATGCCCCCATCAAACCTTGCATTGTAAACTATAAGAAGAAATAGAATTTCATTGGTGCCACTTGAAAGCAGTACTTTCACTGAAAAAGAAGAGGTTCAATATGATGCGGCCACTTGAAAACTCATTCTTGAATTACACAAAGTGTATTTCTTTACGATGCTATATATGGCAATTCGAATCGTCTAACCCATCTATGAACTGAAAATGAAGTGAGCCACTTTAAGAAGACAGGAAGTAATCGTAAAGCAGGGGTAATTTACAAATACAAAAGAGAACAGGTGAAGAGAGCGAAAGAGAGAACGAGAGAAAATCACATATTGCTAGAATAAAGCTTGCTGCATCTTGGACTGACCACACTAATTCGGAGTAGCATTAGAAGAAGAAGTCCCCTTCAGGCAGAGGAGCAGCGAGAGAAGAAGATGCGAGAATGGACCGAAGGCAGGCCTTAGGCTTGTCCTTCCTTTTCGACCACTTCTCCTCTCTTTTTTTGTCGTCAGTGCGAGCCCAACAGAGACAGCATCTGGAGTGGGAGGTTCTCTACCTTTTCTCGCCCTGCCTCACTGTTTCCCGTATCCTCTCTCTCTTCCTCTCTCACTCTCTATACCCCTCTTCTTCTTTTGCCGCCCACTTCTCAGTGCGTGCTCAATTCAGACTCAACTTGTTCCTTTCACAATGCTCTCTCTCTCTCTCTCTCTCTCTCTCTCTGTCTCTTTCTCGTTCTCTTTCTCACTCTTTCTGACGTCTCTCGTCCCACTTTCTCTAGTCTATCTTTCTCTCTCTCTCTTTATCTCTATCTCTATCTCTATGTCACGCACATCTGGCTTCAAAGGAAGGCTGAATCCACAATCTCTCGTCATTAGGTGAGAGTTCTTTTCTCATCTGCGTCTTTACATATGAAGCCTCTTCGCTTCTCTTCAATCTTTCTCTACTGTCTCCCAAAGCCTCACACTCTCTCGCCAGCTCTACCACATTTAATCCTTGAGATTGCTCGCTCGCCGCCTTTCTCACGCCTTTGACGTTATCCCTGCGTTTCTTTTTCTTCTACTGCCTGTCAGCTTGCACCTGCTTCTCTTGTTTTGTTCATATCTGTAACTTCTTCCCTTCTCTCAATCATGCTGAATCTCTATCTATGTCTCTCCATGTGTGAATCTATATTCCTTGGCTCTCTAACAACTTCTCTTCTTCTACTCTCAGTCCTCGCTTTATCTTGTATGTCCTCTCTCTCTCTTACAGCCTCACACCGTTTCCACGACAACCTAACTGCGGGTGTCGCCGAATGCAAATTGTGTGGTCGAAGTAACTGTTAAAGAAAATGAAGCAAATCCTCTCGGCACCTTTCGGCTTCTTCTACTCAATGAAACCGCCTTTTCTAAATTTGTTTTCCTTTTCCTTTGTTGGATCTGACCATGAGCATCGTAAATATGATCACAGAATTGGAGTAGCTGAATCATATGCCGAATCTTTGCCTTCCTAATACCTTCATTGAAGTATTATATTCAGTTTCTCCCTCTCCTTATCCAATGTCTTATTCATTCCAGACACCTGCTAGGTAACGACTGAATGTGTTCTTTCACTGCCGTCGTCTCTTTTGTCGCCCTTACGGACCGTCGATGTCGCTACCTCTCCATGTTCTCACTCTGTCACTCTCTCTCTATCTTCTCCAGCTTCTGCCTATGAAGACGAATACAATAAGGCGCACATTAAGCCATCCATTGAGGTAGAGCCTTGAAGGGCACTCCTTCCCTTCATCTCCTCTTCAGAATACGCACCTGTCCCGTGATGCCCATCAACGATGAGTGTCGATAGAGAAAGAGATGGAATGTCGGAATTGGAGATATACTTCTCTGTCGTGACTGTAAAACACGGGTTTTTTTTTACTATAAATTTTTAAAGTTAGTTTTGGGCGCCGCTTCTATATTATTTCAGCTAAGTCAAAGAATAAACTTCATCAGGTTCTTGGAAACATCATACACTCCTGGACAAATAACTGAAAACCATGGGTGACTAAAATATTCGGCCCCGGCCGCGTAGTCGGACCCGACCCCCGAAGTCGGCCCCGAAACAGGCCCCGGCCCCAAAGATGAAAAAAATCTGTAAAATAATTACGTCGGAGGAAAAATTGATCCGGATGAACATTTCGTATGCGCAACGCATCCGTAATGCATACGAAATAAAGCAGGGTACTTTTTATCATGTTTGGAGTCATCAATTGTTCAAATTGGGTTAATTTGACAGCCACGTCTAAATCGCCGGTGCCCATCGTGTTAGATCTCAGTGCATTCCATCATCATATTGGCCCGATAATAAGTACTAATTTCTCTGCACGTACATATAGATGGGCATTACTTCCAGAAGGCAGCTCCAAAATTTGCTTATTTTACAACCTGCAAAATATGTAGATAATAAGTATGTGGCTGTTCACTAGGCCGAAATCAGGATAAATATGTAAGACACAAATGAATCAATATTTGGAATGACGATTAATTATGCTTTCAACTTAGGTTAGCCAAGTGATATTTCTTGTTAGTTCCTAGCGGCTTGTCTGGCTGTTCTGGCCCTCTGAACCCAGTGCTCATATGATGCATCTTTGCCTGGCTGAAAAGGGGGCGGCGGCGGGCAGCAGCGGACGGCACGATAGACCTCGTTTGCGATGGCGTCCAGCGCAGCCGCCGCCGTCTCGCCAGCCTTCAATGATCCACGGCTTCCCATTCCACTAGCTGGCCACCGTTGCCCGAGTAGCGAATCACCCATCGATCCTGCATGAGTCATCCTTCGCTTGCGCCTCTTCACTTTCTCATTACCAAAAATCAAAGAAGGTCCAAAGTATTCTTACTTCACAAATTTAACAACAGTTCGAATCCTTAATACATATGCTATTTTGTAAAACGAACAGTATCGATCGGATGCCGTCGATACATAAAACCTCGCCCATACGCACGCTCATTGGCGAAAACAAAGTCCATTGCTACGCCCAGCGGAGTGAAGAGGTCTTGCAACGATTGGCGGCTCTCATTTCTCTATAAAGAAACCATGAAGTTAAGAAGTACTTGCTAGCTCCTTAATTGAGAAAGAAATACACTATACATGTATATGTATATATTTATATATATAAATTTAATTATAAGAAAAAAATGAATCCAATTGACTGCGAGCTGAAGAGTGGAAGGGCGCGAATAGAGGGATTGTTGTAGGGGATCGTCTCCTTTACAGGAAAAATACTGACAATTATCAATTATAACTACAGTTATTCAAAAAAGTGTGTTAGTGTTAAAAAAAAGGAAAACAAATTTGCTCCTTTAGCGGCTTCGCTGACAACGGGTATGATGTCGAGGAAGGCCGGAAAACTGGCAGAATAGAGCGCGACACCGCGTGATCGCGCGAAGGCACTCATGATCTGAAGGTAGCGCGCGGGACGGAGGGCGTGTGCGGCCAAGGAGGCGACGAGTGACGGATTCGTGACGCGTGCCGCATGCTCTGCCGTCCAACCCGGCGCGCCCACAAAGAACTCGTCACCTTCAAATTTTTATAACTAATTCCTTTAATAAATTGATCAATATTTTCTGTAGCTCACTCACCTGCCGACCATTCATTCTCAAGCAAGTTCGGTCAGGGGTCCGAAAATCAAAGTAAAATATTTTTTTATGTGGGAACTTTCCCGGAATTTTATATGCCATTGCATTGAACTTCGGAGGTTTTTTCAGCGCTCCAAAGCACTAAGAGTTCCCAGAGTAATCCCGGATTAAAAAAAGCTACATAATGTGTAGGCCCAGAAATAACTACTCGTGATATGGTTTGCCGGCTTCCCCAGCTGACACGATTCAGACCCAGTTGACAAGATGCAAAGAAATGGGGAACACACGGTAGAAGGATCTGTTTCTGAAGTAGCTGTCGAAGAAGCCTCTTGTGCCATCGCTTTCCGGCTCGAGTCGACGAAGCAGTTGGTCCACGAGAAAGCCGTGAGTAAGTGCATGATAGGCCATCATTGTGCCCGGTTTCCAGTCAGCGTGTGTCTCAATTAACGTGGGAGCATATTTATGAATTCCCACTCTTTTTTATTGAGGAAAACTATTGCGGTTGATACATCAAGGACGATCATCAAACAATTATATGAGATTTCAAATTGCCATGCCTCTTCGCACTCTCATTCGCGCTTGCTATTTGCACGCAACGGGTTTGTGCGACCCTACGATATTGCACTCGGGAATGAGAGTGCCAAACTTTCAGGCTGACGCAGCAATTCAAACCTGCAATATTTTTTTGTGATCGTTCACCTTTAAGGCTCAAGGAGGATTCTACGAGGAACCGCTGCGTAGTAAAACTTGCGATTTTGATTTTAAGGAAATTGAGAGGGTTAAGTATTTTTCTTAAAATTCATCTCATCTATGCACTGCAAACGAAAATTTTAATAATCATAAATTACTTAAAACTGTATATTCGAATTTCATACACTTTCAAAACTACACAATTGCGGACTAGGAAGCTTGTTTCTTCCGGAAAGGCATACCATAGTTATAGATGATTTAATCATACACATGTTTTCTTTGTTCCGACCTCTTCGATAATTCGAGAAATGAAAGCCGGATCCTTTGCATCCTCCAGTGTAAATTCACGATGAAATCTGACAAGACCTGCCTGAGAATAATTATCTTGAATTTTTTTTTTTTTTTTTTTTTAAATTTGTCTGCGGTAACCTGATTTTTGATCCAATTATTTTTAGTCCAAAGATCTTTGGTCCAAATTTTTAGTGATCTTTTATCCAATGATTTGTGGTCAAATGGCATATCAATGAGCGAATTTTGGTGGCTAATTTTCACAAAAAAAGTAATGTTTAGTCCAACTTGATTTTATGAGAGAGGGCAGAGGAACGATGAGGTGTTTCTGGCAAGAGTACATGGGTATAGTAGGCTCAAAATAAGCTTTGTTAATCCAGAGAGATATCTAATTAAACATAAAGAACATAAATGCCTCCTCTAGCTCTCTTTCTCGTTCATAGGATGCGTTATATTGAACTACCCATTGTATTTCCCTGCACTTTCACTACTTTTTGACTTATACCGATACGAGTGCGTATGCTAATGGAAAGTAAAAAAAAATACTTACAATATCCCAGGAATAATGTTTTTCCGGTTTTCAATTTAATATGGCTCGTACTGCTCGAACCGCTCCCCAGGCTATCTCGGGTATATCTCGTGTCGACTCCAAAAATCTCCCACCAGACCACAACGGCCCTCTTCAGGGCCAGAGGAACCACAATTACGCCTCTGGTTCCGTACTCTCCTTCTTCATCTTCTTCTCCCTATCCGTTACCTAAGCTGTGGTGGCAGGGACCGAAAATATACATCCCAGGCTCCCAAGGTCGGCCCCGGGGCAGGATCCTGAAGCCGGGGCCACCTCCTGCATCGGAGTCATAAATCAATGGCACACCCTTATCATTCGTAACAACTAAGCGCGGTGGAAAGATGCTTTCGTGGCGTAATCATCTCTACTGCAAGAGGAATTAGCGTGGTTTCTCTCTATAACGTTGTATTCTTATATTCTTAATAAATAACAGTGAGACCATCGCACTTTAACACAAAACTTCAGTGATAAGCCATTCGACCATAAGTCATTAGAGCAAAGATCTGAAAGTATGTACAAAAGATTATTGGACCAAAACTCATGAACACATGTAACTGAGCATGCAAATAACTAATTAATTAAATTAATACATCTCTATGCAGTAAGAATAATATCATGCTAACCATGTGGTCCAGAATGTCGCCAATTGTGGTATTTTCCTTTCCGTTGCGGCCATACTCCGGCCAAATATTCGTTACCTAGAACAATTTGGCAAAACTCGACCACAGCAAATAGCTAGCGAGCAAAGTAGAGACCTTCTGGTTGTACTCGAATAGCCCTCTCGAGTGAAGAAGTGCGAGCGAGAGAGCGGCGAAGATTTTGGTCGTCGAGTATGCGGCAGTCATGGTGCCCGCCTCCCATGGCCGACCTGCCGCCCTGGGCGTCACTTACTTTTTTGCATAATGCAGTCATGCAATTTGATAAGAGAAGTGAGCAGCAGTTCTTCATACCTGTCTGTCCAGCCAGCGTACACGTCGACTGTAGGAATTCCACGGTCGAGTACATAGAGCGCAGCACCTCCCTCATCATCTTGTACAGCGAATCTTAAGGGGCCATATATTCAATCTTGAATTCGCATTTTTGCATGGCACAAGGGTGAGAAACATGTGATTGAGTAAGATGCGACGACAATCGACCGGAAAACTCAGATATATTACAGTAATTTCGTGCAACTGCAATGGAGATATGTATAAAGAAAACATGATTACTTACCTTGATTCTGACTTTTTATTTTTCTGTTGTAAGTAATGCTTAAGGCAATTAAACGTGAGAAATAAAAGAAATGTATGCCAACCTGAACAGCTCTCTCGTCAACAGGAAGTCGAAGTCGGTGTGGCCTTCAATGACGATGTCGCTTTGCCTGGAGTTGTTGGCCATTAGCCAGAAGGCACCGACTGCGAGCAGGGCAATGCAGGCAGACAACATCCTCAACACACGTGTTTTTGGCCTTTCTCTCTCAATCACTAACAGTCCTTCGAATGGCAAAGGACGTTAGATTTTTACATTATCCAGAGCCCTTCAAATCAATCACACAGCAAGAAGGAAGTAAGAAGAACACAACTATTAGACAATGCCTAAACATAATGCGATGTAACCACAGGGTAGGCGCATTTGTTAGACCAGACGATAACTTATCAGGGTCTTTAACCTCTGATTTATCTGACGCGAGCAGTCTGCGAGGTAGTCTGTAGCTACAACCAGAGGTGTAAATGGGCCGGCCCGGCCGGCCCAATTTCCCAAGGGCCCGGGCCGGGCCGGGCCCAAGAAGAGTTGGGACGGCCCGCAGACCCGATTGGGCCCGATAAGCACACAATGTCCGTCCTGTCAGGACGACTGGTGGCATTGATAAGTGCAAAACTTTCTTCATTTGTTCATTTTTCCCCCTAAAAATCTTACTTCTATACATTAAAATGAATGTTCATAGCACGAGCATGAAAAATTCTGACTTTCACAACACATTGTAACTCGTTGGACTTTTTTTCCAGAATTTTTTTTTGAAAATCGGGCTCAAACGGGCCCGCGCCCAAATTTCCAGGGCCCGGAAATTTCCGGCCGGGCCGGGCCGAGATTTAGGGGGCTGGCCCAAAAATTTTGGGCCCGTTTACACCTCTGGCTACAACTTCATACTTTATTCGAAACTCTATGCAGAAAACATAGACCAATTATTCGCCTGTCTATGCCATTTGACTGTCTCTGAATCATCGTGTGCGGCTGTCTCTTCTACTGCCCGTCTTCGTATTTCTGGTCGTTGTAATCACGGAGCACCCTCCTCCTGCAGCCTCATTTCTGATTTGTGCTGCTTACCTTTTGATAAGCCAACAACTGAACAGACCGAGCAATCGCATACATCATAGCCTTGTACTTTGCTCTTTCGTGCTCTCTTTCGATCACGAAATGCTTCAGTTTTCTTCCAAGATTAATAGCACGGCAGGAAAAAATTAAGCTATGAATTTAAATAGTGCGTTACCTATGTATGTAAAAATATTCTTTTAACATTATCTGGAATGTATTATTAGTGGCGTGATTTGATTTCCCGTACTTTCATACATACGTACATACATCTATACTTAGTTATTTACTGCATCTTTTAAGATGAGAAAATATTCCAATTGGAGGATAAAAATATGATATGATATATGAATGTATAAAGCACATAGTCTCATGTTTTGTCAAATAAATTTTAATAATCAAATTTCTTGTTTCACCATTTTTTTGCGATGATCTCGTTTCTCACTGCGAGTACACAACATTCCACTGGACATGTTTATACTAGGCGGAACACGTTTTGTGTGGGCGGGGTTTTGTTAACCATAAGAATACAACTGAGATCGAGCCCAGGATTTCCCGTCTTCCATCGGAACCTCGGAACCACAAACATATCAACCGGCTTCCAAAAAAAACTATACATTCTTGCGGGAGTGGTTTTGTTATGACTAAAATTAATGAGTGAACAAACTAGAAGTACAAAGGAATTATTCGTGAAAGCTCGCTTGAGTCATGACAGATTTAAGGAAGATGACGAGTAGAAACATCTGAAAAGATAGCAATAAGGTTGTGATCTGAGTCACTAATATTGCGAAAGAGCTGACAGAAAAGGTGCAGAAAGCCGTGATCGGCATGCCTGCAATGGGAAGTACGATTCGAGAATTAGATTTTAGTGTTATGAGTTGGGAAGCGTTTGAGAGAATGAAGGGATGGAGAGAGAGAGAGAGTGAGATGGAAAGTCAGAGAATGAGCCGTTAACTGGATCCAGATCCTGCTCAATCTCCATCTTCGTATCTCCCCTCACCCTCTCTCCATCTGCCTCTCTCTCTCTCTCTCTCTCTCTCTCTCTCTCTCTCTTTCTGTTTGTCTCAGATGTTCAACTCGCTATCTTGTTCCCCTCCCTTCCTTCTTCTTCAATGTCTCATCGCCATGAGCTTGCCCAAGAGAGAGATGAGTGAAAGCAGGCATAGACATGTTGAGCGGCCATGTGGTCGTGGAAGTGGGAGAGAGGGGATTGAGAGGAGGGAGAGAGACTGAAAGGGTGACCCAAATGGCTCTACTGCGGTGGTTCACCCTCGGCAGCACCATGGGGGGAGGGGTTGATGATCTGGCTGTGGGGGAGGGATTGAAATGAGGAGGAGGAGGAGAGAAATGGGTCGAGCAAGGAGAGGGGAGAGGGAGGCAGAACGAGATCAGGCAGTCTCGGAACGATCCACATACCGGAATGGCGGCTGATGGCAGCAGAGGGGGCAAATGGCTGCCTATTTCACTTCTCCTTCTCTCGCTTATCATCGTTTCCGCCAAGGACATCGACAAAAGAGTCTCACGTAGGCAGAACAGTTATTTTCTTACTCCAGTGATTGTAACGAAATGCTAAATTTAAAGACCATATCATTCGCAAGTCGTTTATAAAAATAATCTTTCAAGGTGGGCAAATGAAACGAATTGAGGGAAATGCAAAATGTAATAGTTGTCCGATTCATTTCCATCCTTCAGCGTTCTGCCTGAGTGGAACATCTCCCGGTTTCTTTGTCGTAGACAATACGGCTCTAGTGACCTCCGACTCGCTCGAGTACAAGGACTTCTCCGAGGAGGATTGCCAGCGGACATGCATCACGAACCTGGTAGACCATAGGGATTGCATCATCCACTTAGATCTACTCTGAATATTAGGATATTTTTGTATTTTTCCTTTGCTTTTCAGTTATTAATAAATTAAATTTCATTTAAACTATATTCTGTTCTAAAGATGAACTAATCCAATTCTCAGGACCCAAACGGGAAGACAGCATTGTGCAGCTCTTTAACATACGACCACGTCTCCTTCACTTGCACGATCTACCACGTGAAAGGGGGGCCGCAGGGTGACGTTGCCATGGCCCCGGCCGTCGGCAAGCGATACTTTGAGAAATTCTGCCTTCCAAGTCAGTAACATTGCTCCAATTTCTTCTTTATCTCATTAAATGGAGACAAAGTAAGATTGTTGTTATAAGAGATTAAATGTAGAACTAAAAATGTGGTCTCTCTGTGGCTTCTAACGATCCGGCACTTCAAGCTTGTTTGTACGCGAAAAACATCAGCGACCGCTGCTCTTGACAGCGCAACCAAATCCTGCTATTGCGTAAACTTCTCGAATGCTTTGATTAGGCTAGAGCGGAGAAAGCAGCAACTCGTTTTTCTCTGAGCCGCTGGATGGGAGTCACTGCCAGTCCAGTTCTTGTGGTTTGCCGACTGTGTTGAATTGCCGAAATATGCTGATACCAGCTTCCAAAGAGGGGCTGGTTGAGAGAATGAGAACAACTTCAAAATTTTTTCGCATCATGAGCGGAAAATCGTGCCATTGATGCTGGTATTCACAAGAAAGGAATACTATACAGTTGGAGCTATGAAAGTCATGGAAAACGTTGTAAACTAAATGTAAGGCTATTTTGCTAAAGGTTAAAAATGTATAACAAGTTTGTGTGTCATCAGAGGTAGCACATACCTGACCTTAACATTATTAATTTTCAATTAAAAATAGAGTGACACCTTCAAAATAGCAAGAGAATGTTTTGTTCAGAACGAATAATACATTTTGAGACATCGTATAATACATCGTTTTACTCGTGCAAAAGGTGACGTCACGGCCTCTTCGTGTGCCGGTGCGCAGTTCATCCGAGCGGACGACTCGGTGCTGATCGGCTACGCTTCCAACGTGTCACTGGTGTCTACGCTCGAAGAATGTGTCGCGTACTGCGTTCGCGACAACGAATGCATGGTACGCCTTCACTTGGCATCCTTTTGCATTCAGGGCAAGCACGACGAATATTAGAAGTGGCCTTTTTCATTACACCCGGAAAAATTTAAAATACACATCTCATAACTATTCAGCTTGTTTCATTTTTATTTTCCATTATTTGTCAACACATCAATCAAGATGTGAAAATATTGCCTGACAATGAGAAAAAGGGCGCACCGGAGATATCAACATAATAATAAATGGTATATGAGATAAAGTTAGCCAAAAAAAAACATGTAAACTAAACATTCACTCGATTTCGTGATTGCGATGGCATCATAGAATATTAAAAAAATATATATTAAAGGAAGTCTCCGACGAATGTTTGGACAAGCAATTCAAAATAGGCATTTGACCCATGAAGTGTCGGAAGGGCCTCAAGCTGCCACTGGCCAAAATATGCCTAGTTCTCCACCCGTCACGTTTTCGTAAGGCTGTGATCGTCTCATTTCAGTGCGGCTGCCGTTGCACTCTCTCCACAGAAATTTGTGGTCAAAAAATTCCATAGGGAGCTGACCTGTTGAGAAAATTCCGGCCAATGTCGGTTGCGTGCTGCGATATGCACGCTTTGAGGAATAATGTTCGGGTTTACACTGTTTTGCAATACACAGTTCTTTTTTTCAAAATGCCTGGAGTTGGCGTTTTTGATGCGGTCGAGCGATGCAGAATAGGAGGGTGCTAAGAACTACAGTAGCTAATTGTCTACCCGTGATATTTAAAATAACCATAATTCTAGAATGATTGGATGAAATTCATTCAGACTTTCTCTATCTAAGTTTTACGATGAGACGAACTGATCTATGCTTAAAAAACGATATGTTAATTATTCGTCGGAGACCTCCTGTAAAGATTCCTGAATCTTGCAATATCTGATGACCCTGTTCTAAATGTCGCTGCAAGCGTTTCACTTCACCGTCAAATTCTTTAAAAAATTTTTACATAGTGCGATAATTTACTTTGCGACGTCTTCTTTCTTGAAATTACAAAAAATCTTCAGTCCGCGATGTTCTTCTACGAGGAGGGCGAATGCATCACGAATACGGAATCTGCACTCACTCAGCCGGCCGCCTTCGAGCATGAGGAGAGCGAGAAGGTCGTCTACTTCCAGAATGGATGCAGAGCGAAGCAGGCAGTTATCGACGCTGGTTAGACTTCTCTCACTCTCCATTACTAAAAAGACGGTTTTCGCTATTCTCACTGTTGAATACAGGCATGTCTGCCTGCATGTGTACTTAGAGTACAGTAAAGACGCAATCAAATGCATGCAGTTAGCCAATCACCCATGAATTCATGTTTTCTTTCGCAGAACGTGCAGCCTCAAGCACAACCAAGGGTTAGCACACTTCTTTGCTAGTCTTTTTTCTCTTCGCTTTGCTTTTTCCACATCGGGCTCTCAAGAGGCCTTACACACTTATATACATAGTTCTTTACACTCGCCTTGATCAGCCTTTTCACAGTCATTTTCCGCTATTCTCCCACTCACTTCAGCACTTAATCGATGAAGAGTTTCAGTATTATGTTCTACTTTGCGTGTCTACAACATTAGCATTGCGTCTCGCTCTGTGCTTGCTGCTAATCTTCTGTGTCTTCCGAGCCCATCCTTTCCTCCCTCTCCACCCATTCTCACACTCACTTTCACTCTCTCATCCCTAATTTCTATAGCCGCAAGCAGGTTCATAAAACGAGTTCGCCACCGCGCAACCCTAAGCAGCTGCTTTATCCAATAACCGAATCAAGATCGATGTTTGTGGTGGTCAGAGAATTCGAATAGATTAAAATAGACCACCAATATGCTAAAGCAAGCTTATTCTTTCTTGTGTTCACTGCACGTTCACTATATACATACATACTAGTTGTCATCAAATAACGTTTTACTACAAAAATATAAACTAAGTATTTTTCGAGAGAATGATTGTTTGTTTGAAGCGAGAAAGACAACCGTGAAGAATACAACGACTACAAAAGTAGCCACGACTAGCACCAGTGCGCCAACAACAACATCAGAAACCACCACTACGCCCGCAGCAACCACTTCACCAGTCAAGGTGGATGCAGCTTGGTCTCCTAAAGAAACTTTCCACAAATTGCACAAATAAAACTATGAACCAAATATAACGATTTAGCGTGTCCGTCGATACAATGTAGACCTCAGGTGAGATTCTCTTAATGCCCAGAGATGCCAATGTTGCGTAGGAAAAACGAACATTCAATATTGAAGGAGGAAGAATACGAAGAAGAAGAAGGAGAAGAGGAAAGCGAAGAAGAAGTTGAGGAGGCGACGACCGCTACGACAACCACAACAAAAGTTCCAAAGAAGATGAAGAAGCGTCTGGGACATCGCGTGCATGCAGAAGAGTTCGCGAAACATAAGAAACACCCCAAGAACTTCGCCGCTAAGACACTCCACTATAAGCAGAACAAGATCATCAAGCCGGATATCAGCAAGGTGCGATAGCTTCTATAAACATCCCATGTTAAAACGAATGCTCGTTGACTAACTCAGATTGTGTGCCGAGCTTGCAGTGTATTGACATGATGTACTTTCCCAGATCGACCAGATAGATGCAGCACAAGGAGACGAAGTAGAAGAAGAAGAAGGCAAAGGCGAGGTGGCTGAGGCACCCTCTATGCCCGCAGAACGTCAGCCGCTAAGCACAACAAACCGTGATGTAAGTCTCTTAAAGAAGCCCTTCACTGAATAATTAGCATGTGGTTTACTAAAGTGGTTCAATTCGCATTATCTAAACGTAGTTCCAGAAACTTTGAACTATTTTTTTCTTACTACAAAGATAAATATGACGGATACTTTTTTTTTGCAGTAGGTGCCATTCTCCTATTTCACACGCTTTCTAACAGTCTTTCGACTGGGGGTGGCAAACCTCAAAATATTATACATCGTTAGAAAGCTCTCAACGAGCTGGTAACGATTTTGATGTTATAACTGCCGAAGAGACCTTTGGAACCATCGAAGTACCCACAGGGGCCTGGAAGGGGCCCGGTTTCGGTCGAGGCCCCTTCCAGACCAGGCGCTTGCAGCCGCAAATATTAAAAAAATCATATACGGAATCTAACCGAGTTGCTCTTGCATAAAAACAAGATGCAGCTGATTAAGACATGAACTTGAAAGATTTTGAGACAGATGAACTTTTTTTGAGAAAATGAAAAAATTTCAGCGAAATATAATATGCCAACCATTATTTTTCATGTTAAAACCGACTTGAAAATAAAGAATTAGTGGTTTGCAGTTCAAGAATTTTTTTAGAAACAATTAATTTGCTCCATAGAAAACAGCTAATGTTTCACAATAGGGGGAAGGAGCCCTTTGGTGGAAAATAGCCTAAAAAACTTTTTGCTCCAAAAATATGGTGATGTTTTTTTTTTATTGCAGCCGTACACAGCGTTCTTCTCGGACTGGAGTGCATGGACACCATGCAAGCGGAGTGGCGAGAGACGCATCCGCCGCAGGAAGTGCCTCGATCTCAGGCGATGCCTCGGCGCGCTCATGCAGGTCACTTAGGCCTCACTCTATCAATTCAAACAAGAAAAGCACACATATGCACATTTAAATCCGAGCGCAGTATAACTGTTCTCATTCAAACACTCAAGTGATCTGACTTCCTTTCTCATGGTCAGGCTATTTAGTTAAAGCCATGCTTTAAAGGAGGTTTAAAGTCGTTAACTCCTAACACGAAATGGCCGATCAAATATTTTTTTGCGTTTAAGGAACGTGATCCTGGAAATTTGCCAATATCCTCACATCGAAACCTTTTCTTGTAAAGCAATCATGTGCTGGGACATTCCCTTAGGCTCAGGCGACACATTACAGATGGAGAATACTCCTTTAACTTTTAGTTTCGAAAATTGACTCTGCTGGCGCATTCGCATGCTCAATCCGGACACATTCACATACATTATCATCCTAATAGCGAAAACAATTTGGAATCCTTTAAGGTAGAGAACTGCCCCGCACTCATGCCGACTCTCATTGGTAGCGATGGTCAAGCCGACGAAAGCGGTAATCACTCATTCAGTCGAGCGTGGCCCCGTTTCAAATAAGACCTGCTATAACACTGTGCTAGCCAATAATGAATGCAGGTGCCCTGGAGTCGGTTCGGTCAGTGATCGGTGCACCGCTCGAGGGTGACTCGCTTGCTGGACTCAGTCAGTGACATTATTATATTAAACTTTTTAAACCTAATGATTGAATTTAACCTAGTATGATGCAATAAACATATTTTCGTAACCGTTGTTTGACGTCATGAAATAGTATTGTTTCTAGATACCGAGACTACCACAGTTTCTCTTGTCGGAGCGAATATTGGCGATGTGAATGCGCCTGCAGGCGACGGCTTCATCTGGTCGCCCTGGCTCGGCGCTTGCCAGGTATGCCCTACGTTTTGATCATATAAGCAATTTTTTTAAATATAGATGAACATTTTATTAGGGGATTTGCCATTCCTGACAATAGGGAAAATACTCAAAAAGCTGATTGGAATATTTTAAATTCCTGAACAAAATTTTCGCCTTTGCTGAAAAATCCAAAAATTTTAGTTGAAATCGTCAAATAAGTATTCAAAGAACGAGTTCTCAGTAGTCTGCATATGACCCGTACACCTTTACCGCGTGCAAAGAGAAAGTAATCCCGTAGTGGACGATTATTTCGTCTACCTTAAGTGGTAAAGATGCTCCGCTAAAAATAAATGTGTCCGCGAAACATCTCTCCATATTACGTAGTATATTATGAGCACATCTTTGTTTGAATGCGACACTGTGCCAGATTGCTTGGTGATATGTTTCTGTGAATATAGCCTTGCCTAATGTGAGCCCATATGCTTTCAGAAGTTCGCGTCCGGCCAGCCTTGCAACGACGGCGCCATGATTGGTTTCGAGTCGCGCGAGTGTATCTCCAAAGATCCGGCCAAGTGCGCCGGCCCCTTCTTCCGCTACTGCACATTGCCGTGCTAGGCTTTGCCATGGCGGTCCTCGGTATCTAGACAGCTATTGCTAAGTGGAAATAATCAAAGATATAGACGTGCACTCGCAGTATGCACAATACTTGACTCTTCAGTCGAATGTGCTTGTGCGGCCTGCATTTAATAAATAAATAATACTAAAAATTGGCTAAGGTTAATGTAGTTAAAGTGGATTGGTGCACGTGTCTTTCTTGGCCCTCCCCGATAATGTTAAGGAAATAATTAGTGGTATCACATGCTCAAGGAGGTCCTCCCGTGCGTCGGGTTCATAATACTAGGATGTCTAGTTCTGCGAAAGCTTTGCGATACTGTTAGTTATCACCAGGAGTTAGCCCTTTATAGTTCTCCCTAGAATCGCTAGGAATCATTAGAATTGTGCAAAATTTTTGCAATGAATTTATGTGAACTCTATTGTTTTGTAATTCACTAATTATTGAGTTATAAACAAGTGCAAATGCACTATAAATCTGTGGCCAGAAAATATTGTGTAGAAGATGCGATCTGTAAATATTAACTGGCATTACCTTGTCAGGCGACTTTTGGAAGTTGACTCTTTCGTTGCTTAAAACGACAAGACAACAGCTGGAACCAAGTACAGAATGCTCTACCTTAGTATAGCTGGGCTTCTAAAAGGGTCTTAAATGTACATTTTCACTGTTTATTCGAAATAAAGTCTTCTTCAAAATTATCTTATGGTTAGTAATGCAAAGCTTTTACTCACTTGATAGGTGGCTGAAGAACCTCCACGTTTGCCGCATGCTCTATATTTGAAAGTATCACTCACATCATGTCAATGTTGTTCGTTCTCTCTGTTCTTTCGTTTGATTACAAAGCTCTTCATTCCTTGCATAGGCGAATGCAATATCTCTCTCTCTCTCTCACTCACTCACTCTCTCTCTCTCTCTCTCTTTCTCTCTCTCTCTTTCTCTCTCCTTTTTGTACTCTCTCACTTTCTTTCCATATCTCTCTATCACTGTCTCTTTCTATTGCTCTGCATAAACGCTATCCGAACCACACTGTTGTCAGTAGGCATCCACGCAGCGAGCCATGAAAAGAGCAACGAAGTGAAAAATGATGAGCGCAAACATTAGGAATAATAGTAAAGTTACCGGCATATCTGTTGATGGAATGAGCGTGGAGGAGACTGAACGAAAACACTGAGGGCCTAATAGGCAGTGAAGAAATGTAGAAGACGTAAAAGGAGGAGATTAATGGGGGAAAGAGGTAACTTAAGAGACATGTTACGTAGAAGGAAACGGATTAAGTTTAGGCGAGTCTTCGACTAAACAGAAGTGTGACTCGCAAAAATCGAAAGTGGTAGGAAAGAATTGAGCGATGAATACAACAAGAATGGCGCGACTTTAGTCTTGTTGCGGGTTAGCTGAAAAGGAAAAAAAGAAAGGAGTCAGTGAGAAAGAGGAGTTTTCGTTTTTTATTCCGTTATGGAATATCACTTTGCCCATAATTCTAAGGAAACTGGCGCGTGCAAATATCCTTCGTACATACAACTCATGCACATGTATCCATGGAGAGGATAAGCACGGAGGCGAATGAAAGGCTCTCTGAGTTGCCTGCTCTTAATGCTATTCGCACTAGCTCTCCATTTCTTCCCTCCTCTATTCCGCAGTCTGTTTTTCTCTACTCTCGCTTCTTTCCTCCGCCCTTCTTCCCACCCACGTCCGTCTATCTCTGCATCCCTCTTCCTTCCTTCACTATGCCACCCATCTCCCCTATTCGATGACCTCGTAGCTCTGCCTGCCTTCTCTGGCACCTTCTATAACCTTCCCAAGTCTCTCATTCTCTATGCTTCTCGCTCCTATCGCTCCTTTGCTCGCTCTCATTCTCGCTGTTTACAGGAGATTCCTCACTGGGCACACCAGATGTCTCTCGCCTTTTTCTCTACCATTACCAATGCTTATTGCTTCCAATTGTACTCCTTTGCTGCATTCCTTCAATGCTAGCAACTGACGTTCCAACTCGTTCTTGCCAGAGTGCTGAGGTCTCTCAAAAGCCCAGAGTTGCAGTGTTCGAATATCTATTTCTGAAAATTTCGAAGAAGTACAGTTTTCAGGTTGCCAGTGACTTTAATACTTAATGTCTCCAATTCGTGACTCGAATTGATAAGGTGTTCAATTCGAGTCTATCGAATTAAACACCTTATCAATTCGCAATATTTTGTTTTCAAGAACTCCTTGGCCATTCAAACACCACTCTTTTTATTCGCATTGGCTCGTAATGTTTGGCTGCCTATGAATTGTTGCCAAATCCCTTACTTGACTACGCACAAAATGCTTAGATAAACATTAATTCGGACATCCTACGTACATTAGCAGGAATGTGCATTATGAACTACGTTAACTTTAATAAGCGAAATTCTCCATGTCCAAGCTGCTTTCAAGTTGTGTTTCTCTTCCTTAAATTCCTTCATCACACGCAAAATGGCTTACAATGGAAACATTTTTCGTGTTCCCTTTAGATAAACCATTATATGAGGATAAATTCAGCTCAAAGCGCCAGAATGATGAGCGGAAGCGAGCAGATATCACCGAAACACTCAGGGCGCCGCTACACCGCGCATGGTACTCGTCCACTTCATCCGCTCTTTCTGTTTTTTCTCTCATTTCTTATGGTATCAACTATTTCTGTTCATTGAACAACTAGAAACTATGGCCGTGATCTGATCGATATTGATTAACATACATTCATGTTGTAAGCATGCAAAATATGAAGGCTGTCAGAAATCAATTAATGATTCGCAGCTTTGATGCCGATCGCGAAAGCTGCCGCATGCATCTCAGATTCTGGTTCGGAAACTGAAGAGGAGCCGAGTAGCGACGAGGACGAGGTTGGTTTTACACAGAGGATTGCGGCAGAAACTAGATGATTCGAGCTCAAGAGAATCAGGTGAAATTAAGTAGGCGTATACTTTTAGAAAAGCCAGACAATTTAAATATGATTTTTAGTTTCTTTCGTTTTTTGAAAGTTGGAAAAGGCCTTGTGTTTGTGTTTAGCAAGGATTAGCTAGAGAGTGTAACAAATGAAATGAAATGAATACATCAAAGGCGTCTATGTCGTCCTCGAGCGACGAGAACAGCGAGTGGCCACTTCTTCTGCCCCAGAATTCACCGCCGTTACCAAGACGGACGCACTCTTTTGCCGGCCTCACCGCGAGGGTCAGCTCTTGCCACTCTTCATCATAGCTAAAGCATAGTCTTCAGTACGCAATTCATTCTCCACTTATTATCAACAGAAACATCCAGGGCTTCTCCGTCTAATAATGCATATAAATATGGAGATTCCAACAGTCACTACGTTACTTCCGTCGCCCACCATAATTCAAATCCGCTCTCTCTTAGACGCTCGGCTAATAACCGCGTCCACTCCTTTCCCTCCTCCCGGAAACCCCTAACCGCACCACAACCGCTCTCGCTTCTGAGAGAGCGCACATCTAAACACCTAAATTTCATCACAAAAGTTGCGAAATTGTTGATTTGGGACGGATATGGGCCAATTATTGACTGGGCACTTTGTGATGCGCTCTTTTGATATACATAGGATGTGTTTACGATCTCCCTAGCCATTTCTAGTCCAGCATTCTTCACGAGGCAAGCCTTGTGTCGACCTGGTCGCCGTCTTAACCCGTCTCTATATCCCATGCTCTTCTATTCACTACCTCTCTCACTATCCTTCTCCATCGTTCACTGCTTCCTTCCTCCAGTCTCTCATTCTCTTCCTGGCCTCCAAAACTCGCTCAAAGGACAAACTGCATTCACTTCCTGCACAGCCATTGTCATGAAAGAGGTTGGGTGGCAAGGCGGCTTACCCGCCCAGTCTTACCACGCTATGAGCCAGTCTCTCCAATCATTCTTCCGACATGATGATTCTTCATTACATGCATGCGAGTGTTTTTCATCTTACCAAACACTCTCTTGCATCACCCCACCCCCGTTCAGATCTCTTGCCAGGCTTTTGGTGGAGAGAAGCAAATAGGCCAACTAGAGACGGCCGCTTTCTTGTTTACGTCGAAGGGAGACGAAGGACACGAAATCAGCCGCGCTCGGGAGACTCCTAGAGTACACCAAATCTCTTCTCTGTCTTCCTCTTCATTTCTCTCACTCTCTACAGCTCTCTCTCTCTCTCTCTTTGTGTCTTTATTGCACTCTCTTTCGTTCTTGCACTTTCTCTCTCCCTCTCTATCTCTTTCTCTGCTCCTTCTCGCATGTGTGTGCCTCAGACCCCGTCTGCTCTTTCGAAACGAGCATGCACAGCCTGACGCCGACTCTCGAAATGGTTTTCTCGTAGCCACAAACCCTCTCTCCCTTTCATTCGCTCTCTCCAGTCTCCATCTGTCTTTCACACTATGTATCTCTTTCTCTCTCATGGTCGCAATATTACTCATTTTCTCTCTCTCACTTACTCTCTCTCTCTCTATATCTATCTCTTCTCTTACACTGTCTTTCAAACTTTTCTCCCTATCTTACGATGACACTCTCTGGTTGTTTGTGACAGAATGCACACGCTGTTTCAGCCACATCCCACCCCTCGGGGATCCTACTAGCTCTTTCTCTGTTTATTGGTCTCTCCCTCTCTCCTGCTCTCTCTCTCGCTCTCTCCTTCTCTCTCGTTCTCCTCCCTAACCTTTTTCTCTTTATCTTCTCTCCTTATTTCTCTCTGTTTCACTCTCACTCTCTTTCTCATATATCTTTCCACTCGGCTCATCACTCCGAGTGCGTGTGTGCCTTGTTTACATCTTGCGAAGCGTCGCATTCTCTCTCTCTCTGTTTCATCTCTCTCTCTCTCTCTCTCTCTCTCTCTCTCTCTCATTCTCTTTCCCTTTCCCTCATTTAAACTTTTTGCATTCCACTCTCGCGCTATACATATGTCTATCGCTTTCTCCGGTGTCCTGATAATTCTTCCAATGATAATTCTTCCAATTTCAGAATGATAATTCTTCCAATGATAATTCTTCCAATGATAGTTCTTCCAATGATAATTCTTCCAATGATAATTCTTCCAATGATATTTCTTCCACTTTTTTTTTGGAAACGGTGATAATTCTTCCAAATATTTTTTTGCATATACACTTCTGCTTGAAGAGTCAGAAAAAATGATCAGAACACACAAGGTCAGAACAAGTGAAATGCACCTGCATATGCAAAATGAAGTGTGAAATTATGCCAGTAAAAAAGAACGTTAATTATTTGGAGACAAAAAGAAAAAAAGGAAGCCAATGTCACATGGAATATGTAAAATCGAGAGAGTAGTAAGAAAAGAGAGGGTTTAAGGCCAAGGCAAGTGGCATGCACTAGTGTAGGTAAAATGAAGTGTGAAATTATGACAGTAGAAAATAAGGTTAATTATTGGAGACGAAAAAAAAAAAGTAGCATATTTCACATGGAATACGATAAATCGAGAGGGTGAAAACAAATGAGAGGGTTTGTGCTCCTCCCCTAAGTGGCCGATCGAAGGGTCAGTTGTACTTCCTGCAGACTCATTCTCACGGAAGTACAACATCTCATCTCCCATCTCAACCTCCAACAAAACTTCCCAGAACCCAACGGCCCTCTTCAGGGCCCCAGGCAATACGCCTCCCCAATCCTCCTCTTCCACATCCTCTTCTCCTCCTTCTCCAACGCCAAAAATTCAGTCGAGCCGTCATCTACATAACTCTCTCTCTCTCACTCTTTCTGTCCTTTCACTGAACGAAGTCTCTTTCATTCTAAATAACATAAGCGAACGAAGTGCTAAATGCATTAATTATTCGGTTCCACTTGTGATTATCGCTGCTTCGTAATTTATCACTAGAATTCTAATAACTCATTAGTGCCTTGCACATTAATATACATACATACGTACTTTCACATTAATATACATACATACGTACTTTACACACTTTGTATGAATTGCAATCTTGAATGCTTGTTATGAATCATAAAATTAGTCGCAAGTTTGAGTCTGATCATTTTCTCTGCCTCTTCAAGCAGAAGTGTATATGTGCAAAAAAATTTGGAAGAATTATCACCGTTTCCAAAAAAAAATGGATGAAATATCATTAGAAGAATTATCATTGGAAGAATTCTCATTAGAAGAACTATCATTGGAAGAATTATCATTGGAAGAATTATCATTCTAAAATTGGAAGAATTATCATTGGAAGAATTATCATTGGAAGAATTATCAAGGAACCGCTTTCTCCTCTCCCACTTCCACCAACAATTTTTTCGCACTTTCTCGCTTTTTCTCTATCTCGAAACTTCCCAAAATCCCTCACATTCAGGACGCATTTTCAAGTTCTTATCTCTTTCCTCTTCAACCACTCGCTCACGATCTCTTTATAATATTGCTGATGGCAAGTCCATTTGCCGTTGTGGAATTTTAGCAGTGTTTAGACAGAAGGCAAACCCCACCCCAATCAATCGCAAGTTTAAAGGAACTATCCATGGAGTTTAGAAGCCGCTTGTGAAAAACTAACGTTTGAATTCGCGCATGATATTGCAAAAAGTTTTGGCGGTATGCTAGCACAGTATCCATCACAACAAACTAGACTTTGTGAGCCTTTTTCTCTCTGCCTCTCTTCTCTTCACTCGAATCTCAAGCGTTGCTTGCCGCTTCGCACCTAGTTTTCACCTTCTCTCTGGTAGAATGAGGTGTGCATGCGGAGAAGGTAGGCAAGGGGTGATGACGTCACTCCCTAAATTCTACAGTATTGCGTGAGGAAAATGTGGTTTTTCTCCTCAGGGCCACTTCAGGACGCATTCTCACTTTTCCTAATGATGTTTCTAGTTGAACCGGATAGTATTAACAAAAAATTCAGCAACATTGTAATCTCCATGGACAGCTCCTTTAAGGGTGAAGTGAATGTGTTATGCATGTACCATGAGATACGCTCCTGGAGAAGCCCCTGGAAGAAAGCCAAATGAAAATGGTGTTTTGATGGTTTGAAGCCATAGAAAGCTAAAATCATGATAATAAAAATAAAACCGAACCACAGTTTATCATGGAAACGTTAACCACGAACTAAATCTGTTGAGATCCTCTTCTCACGTGAACCTTTTAGTTTAACACTCTCAATCAGCGAATTCTCCAAGGAGCTGGCATGCACATATATACGAAATATATACTAGAATTGTAAAAGTATCTGTAAATTTAGTATTTTTTGCGCTAGTAAGCTAGTGAAGATGGCTTTTTTTTTACTGAATAATAAAAATACACAATATCATATAATTTGATTATATTGGTAATGATGTTTTTGCCCCCGCGCTGTAGTGCAGACATGTGTTTTCGACCAAGTTCTGTTTCCCATCAAGCCAGCATGTTTACTTCGTCCTTTTCGTCGGTGCAGTGAGCACGTGCCCACTCGTTTTTCCACCTCCATCTCGTCATCCCTGCCTCTCTCTCTCTTTCGCACTCTCTCTTCTTCGTTCTCTCACGTTATTTCTCTCTATCCATCATACTCCTTCCTCTCTTTCCCTTTTCTATTCTTCCCAAGGGTCGCTGCCTGCACAATGCTATAGCCAACAGTGCCTTGTCCTCTTTGAAGCGGAATTGGCCTCTTGGCAAAGCCTTTCCAACCCTTCTGCTCCTCTCCGATGCTAGAGATGGTAGGTCCTTAGATTAAAAATAATAAAACATCGCCAGCATCTCCCGCTAAGCCATCTTTTTTTGTTATTGTATGCTTCAGGTACATATTTAAAGTCGCACTGATTTTAATTCTTAACTAATTTTGCTTATTGTGTGCTGTCAAATATGTATGTACACAGAGAAAGAAACAGCGGCGAGGACCATTGTGTTCTAGAATTATTTTATTTTAAATTAATTTGTTTCCCATTGCAAAGGACATTGGTGAAAAACAAGTTCGCTGTTCCCAAATGGAATCAATCGAATTACGAACATCTTAGAAAGAATTTTAAGAGTATGGATTAAAATAGGTATCGAGTATCTGCTTTCCGATTGACTTATAAACATTCTCCTTATCGTTTCAACTAGTTCTACCGATGTCCCCTCCTTACCATTAGATTTCACTCCAAAAGTCTATCTTTAGCCCGCTTTTCAACTCATAACTGCACAATATTAAAGCCGTTAACTGTTTGGCTGAATGCTTATTCTTAGGTAGAAAATACTATGAAACAGTTGAGAAATACACGCATTTCATGCAGCAAAGTATGATGAATTTAATTATTTTTCACTGCAAATTTTCTTATTCTTGTCTGTTCGCCCAGTCTACAATGCTACCATATTTCCCCTGCCGTCAGTGTTGTTTTGATGTTATAAGCATGCTCTCATAGTTTGCTCCGTGGATCGCTATTTGTTATGGTGGCGCAGCTTGGCACGGAATGGAGATCTGCCCTTTTCACGACCGGTCTCTTGAAGCAAAAAGGCGGTGTTGCTGAGTTGGTAGAGCATGAGACGCGGTTCTAATTATAAAATCAAAGTAATTGAATATGCTAATTAACATTATATGGAAAAAAAACAAAGGAATGCTAGTGCACCTGGCGCACCTTTTTCTCCTGGAACTTTCCCGCACCAAACAAGATTTACTCCCGGAACATTCCGGGACAGGTGCGGGCATCTGTCTTGTGATTCCTCACTCTCATTCTCGCGTACTATTTCGCAGGACTCATATACCCGCTGCGTGAAAAATAAGAGTGCAAAGGGCCGCGCAATTTGAAATATCACATAATTTTTCGGTGATCGCCCTCCTTTAATGCACGACTGTTGTATTGAGCATGAAAAGAGATTTCAAATGCACTAGTGGGCTTTGGAAACCCACGACGCCCTTATATTTTCCAAATCGATTATCCCGGTGCGGCACTACAAATCAGAACATCAAAATGACTTCCGGACGTAGAAACATATACCAGAAGAAAGATGGTGAAATTTGTTAGAAGCTGAAGCCCTTCTAATAAAAATTCAAGATCTATTATGTTTTGTTATAGGTCATTAAATTGGGGTCGACTTGTATTTCGTCCAAGAGTTTAGTTGTTAAGACTTTTAGAAATTCTAATTTTTTACATTGTCAAATGAATCATTGTTGACCATTGCACTAAGCAGATTCTTAAGACTTATAAAATAAAACATCGAAGACTTGGAATTTTAGGGTTCAGCTTGCAGCAAATTTCGCGTTTTTTTTGGCGTAAGTTCGGACGTGCGAAAATGATTTTGAAGTGGTTCTTTAATACGCGGGCGTTCTGATTTGTGCTGCACCTCTGTGAAAGGAAACATCAAGGATATCCTAATTTACTAAACAACATAGTGCATTCGAAAGCTCGTATGGTTCTCCTTACAACTGTATAGGCTTGGTTGTAGTGGAATGAACGTTCAACAATGTGCGGTGCAGTGACTTCAGAAGTGCATCCAGCTCGAGCGCGGAGAACACCATATTTCAAGCCTGCGTAGAGAACGAATGAATCGAACGCACCTATGTACATATTAGGAACTTAAAAAATCCCAATCTACTACTTGGTCCCAATAATTATTTATTTTTTTAAAGAAATAATTCGGATTGAATTCTGCTTCAAATATTTGTCGGAAACTACAATTTTTAACGTAACATAGGCACTCTCTTGCTTACCGAAGGTTTGCTGATAAAAGTTTCCGATCGCCATGTTGATAAGTGCATCCTTTTCAGGAGGGAATCACTATCTCTCTCTCTCTCTCTCTCTCTCTCTATCTCTTCCCTCTTCTCTTTTGATTTACTGCACTTTAAAGAAATATGAAATGATGTTGATCGTGTGCGAATGAGGGAAGCAGAGTGACTGAGTGAAAAGGAGAAGCTGCAGAAGGCGCGAGGGAAAATTGGTAGGTACTCCAGTGAGAGAATGACTCAGGAAGACGCTCGCAAAACACCCTCGATTCTTTTCACTCCTTGTTGCCTGCTTTCCGATCTCTTTCTCTCTCGACTATCTCCCTGTCTGCTACTCTCTCTCCCTCTTTCGATCCCTCTCTTACTCTATCTCCGTCTCTCTCTCTCTCTCTCTCTCTCTTTATCTTCGTGCCAGTCAGTGTCCTCAATAGTGTAAGTGTACATCGTGATAGATGATCTGCTGGCTGCCAGTGAGTTGTGGTTAATACGCAAACGAATTCCACTTTCTCGCCGTCAGTTTTTCTGCCGGCCTATCTGGAGTATGGAGCAGGGACATCTATATACATACTTGATATATATACATATACTTGCATATACATGCGGACCAATCCGGATGTCTTTCATATGTTTCATTTTAAGACCGTTCGCTATACAACAGTCGTATAAATAGTTCGCATTTTCCTAACTTCCGCTCATTCAAATGTGCATCACCTGCAGGCAAAAATGTTTTCACTGTAATTTTGGTTTGCATCAACATAACAAGGGAATTGTCTGGGCATCTCCAGAGGTTATGAAGTGAGCAGTCTACGAAAGCTCTCTTCGAGTAGATAACGAAACTCATTAAAAAAAAATTCCAAACGGATTAATTTATCGATCGGATTTTTTAAAGTTGTGAAAAATTTGATCTCGCCGATTTCGCCTGTAATTCTTTATTCAGGCATTTGCAGCCCCAACATTGAGACACCAAAAGGGTTTTTTTATACGGAATGGCAACGAGTTTCCCTTGCACAAACAACGAGATTCAGTTAGAAATTATGCATCCGAAATTGTTTAAAGGAACTTTCCGGCGAATGATTATACAGTAGCGCTAGAGAGCCAGTTTGAATGCGCGCGCTCATAAAGTTGCCTGTCGTTCGGTCGAGAGAGCGTGTGAAGATTGAGGGCGGCTATGACCTACCGTAACCAATTCTCTACCCGCTAGTTTTCACGTTACTATTGCTCAGAAAGTAGTGAAAGAAAATCGCTCAGATTTTCTGGATACAGTGCCGTGCAAAATTCTATTAACTCTTAGTTTTTCATTCATAACTTCCTTCAAAGTTCATGAAAGTCAATGAAATTTTCAGGGTTGCTTTTTTTATGCTGTCAAACTTATAGTCGCAGAGTATTGGTTTCATTGATCTTCTTTAAAGCCAGAAAAAAATCAATAACTCAAATCATCCGGTTTGCACATTTAGACATGCCGAACCAAATGGGTTATTTCTTTGATATTTGGGCAGATTGTATTGGATTAATGGTTTAGTTCTATTCTAGAACATCTCTGCGATAAGTTTTTTTGTCTAATCGCTATTTAATCATATGCTGTTACATGCTGTCAGCCTTCAGTTCGCGATCCATTCACTCAGCCAGAGATGCAGAAGGTTCAGAAGCATAAAATCGATTATTGACCACTATGCCTAAAGCTATAATGATTTTAAAATATTCACCACTCATCATTAGACTAATTCAGCTAGTTACTTGAGCTGTGAAAATTAGGTGCTAACTATTTGTGCACATTTTGAACACTGCGGTCAACATTGGCCCGCAGCGCAGACGTGCTAATGATGTTGTGTTGGTGTCCTTGTTTCAAAAGCGATTTTGCCTATCTAAAATAATAGCTAATAGGATTTTAAATCTTTAGAATTCCTATTTCATCTCTGACTTCGTGAACCCACAGGATACAGTAGATCGTTTGAATGTACCCCTGGCATAGAGTAGTACGGTGACATTTTAGCCAAGAAACTAAACCCGAAAATGTTTTGATCGAGACATAAATCACTTTAACCGATACAGCAGTGTTCCTCAATAGTCTTAATCTCAATTTGCTAATTTAAAGTTGTGATGGATGTCTAGAACAGACAGCCGTCAATACAGCGTACTACTCTATGCCAGTGGTACATTCAAATGATCTACTGTATCTTGTGGGTTCATGAAGTCAGGGATGAAATAGGAATTCTAAAGATTTAAAAGAAAATTAGCTATTATTTTAGTTAGGCAAAATCGCTTTTGAAACACGGACACAAACACAACAGCACTTTTAGCACGTCTGCGCTGCGGACCAATGTTGACAGTGGTGTTGAAAATGTTCACAAATAGTTAGCACCTAATTTTCACAGCTCAAGTTACCAGCTGAATTTGTCTAATGATGAGTTGTGAATATTTTAAAATCATTATCGCTATAGGCATAGTGGTAAATAATCGATTTTATGCTTCTGAACCTTCTGCATCTCTGTCTGAGTGCATGGATCGCGAACTGAAGGCTGGCAGCTTGTAACAGCATATGATTAACTAGCGATTAGACAAAAAACTTATCGCAGAGATGTTCTTGAATATAACTAAGCCATTTATCCAATACAATCTACCCAAATATCAAAGGCATAACACATTTGGTTCGGCATGCCTAAATGTGCAACCCGGATGATTTGAGTTATTATTTTTTTTCTGGCTTTATAGAAGATCAATAAAACCAATACTCTGCGACTATAAGTCTGACAGCATAAAAAAGCAACCCTGAAAATTTCATTGACTTTCATGAACGTTGAAGGAAGATATGAATGAAAAACTAAAAGTTAATAGAATTTTGCACGGCACTGTATATGTTTTACGCCAATATGAACTTATCCATATAGAACAAAACATAGGTTAATTATTCCCCGGATACCTCCTTTAAGGTAATATAATTAACGTTTTTGAGATATATTTGTATTTTACGGTCAATTGTATTTTATATCGAGATCTACTATACAAACTATTATTTTACATGTTAAAAGGGACTTGGAAATGTGGGATTAGTGCCTAACAACTCAAAATTGTTTCACAATAATTGCTTGAACCCCATACAAAACAGGACATTTGAGAGATGGCTTATGTAAATTGATCCCAAATTGAGTTTTTATGTTATATATTGCCTACGAACACGTATATGTGCATCTATTTAAGAGTCGATAAAGATGGCACGAATCATGAAAATGGTTAATTTTGGGGGCTTTTCCGGGGTCTTGGGCAAATATAATCGGTTTTTTTTATTATGATGCTACTCGACGAGTGTTTTCGAACGGTATATGGCTTATTTCATAACCCGGAGGAACGAGACCATTCCATTGTAAGGTATGCTTTCTAGCCGCCTAATTAGTGTAAAGCGTCAGCGAATGCCATCTTCATTAATTAGCCCCGTAGATTACTACCTTACGCTCTACCTTTTATGAGAATTTCTGTGCAAGACTTTTTCTCATCATGGCATGGGTTGACTCGAGCATATTTGCGTATCCATCGTGCACTTGGGAAGGCACTACCTTCGTCTTAAAGATCACTCCATTTGAACAGTTCCCATGCCTCTTTATCGGTCCGTGTTCCCACTCCACTACTCCTTTTTCCCTCTCTTAATCTAACGAGTTGTGTCGCACCGCACTTTTAGTATTCTTTTTTCATTCGTGCTGCATCTGCTGTTTCCATGCCATTTTTCTATTTCCCTTCAGTGTGCACACTTCTCTTCTTCCGTCTCTTACTCCCTTTCGCTCTCCTTCGATCGCTCTCGCTTTCAGCTATCCAACTATACAGGTTCACATAACTTGTATCACGAGACACAATTCTAATACTTTTAGCCAGCTTTCATTTTCTTCGCCTTCTATCTTACTTCTGTTTGGCCTGTTGGAATTAAAGAATGATGAGGATATGACTTTTCGTTGCCTCTTAACAGAGTCTTCACATTTCACTCACTGCCGATGATGTTTTTATGAAGATCACCTATTCTTTTTCGAGCCTTGTGTTTATTTATGCAGATTCTGCTCAATAAAGGAACTTCTCCAACGAAAGTTGCAGAAGAGTCTCTTATTTTTGCGTTGGCCTTTTTCGCACCTCCTAATTGGATTCCTCTTCTGCGTTCGTTGGAGTGGTCATTTATGCAGCTTCTTTCTGTGCCCGGCCATGTTTATGTCAATGCCCGTGTTGTTTTTCACGGCTATGAGAACATGCCCGGTGACATGTCAGTGTCTAGCCAACCACGTGTCTTTTTGACTAACGTGAGTGTTAAAGCCCCTCCCCCCCCTATCCGTTTCAGCGATTTACAGACGAATCTCGCGCTCGCCGTGCGATGTTATTGTAGATGTTCTAGCTAAATTTTCTTACCAGTTCACCATTTCCTGTTTTTAATGGTCTCGCGAAGATTTTGACACGCAGAATTTAGAATACGACATCCTTTTTTTACCACTTGGTATGTAAAATGTGAAATATTTTCAGTTTAGCACCTGCACACTGTTTCAATCGCTACAAACAATGTAATATTGAAAACCTTCGTGACAACATTTCTTTCTCCTACACAGAAACACGTCTATCTTCATATTTTCGGGCCCAATCGATTTTTTTTTAGATGCACTCTTATGAATACTTCCACTAGCCAGCACTCAAAAAATTTTCTGCGTCTGTTATTCCCGTCGTACTGCTTACTAGCAAGGAAGTTGAAAGAATCGTAGTGGCGGATTGCACAAATGACGAAGGATCCGCTTTTTGACTCAAAACACCTTCCTTGCATATGTAGATTTAATTAATAGATTGTATAATGTCGTTACCAGTGCCCGTGCAGTAGTCGCTGCCTGTTTTGCACTTGCAGACTCTGTGAAGACGGGGACTCTGTGAAGCTTGCAATCTTATTTGCGACATACTCTCTATTTCTCTTATTTCGATTTACATTTACTCGCTCTCTTTGTGTTTTTGTGTCATCATTCTTTCGCTTGTCCTCCTCCACTCTTTCTAGGATTTATTTTTTTCTTTTCCGACGCTAAATTGTAGTCTCCTGTCCTTTCTATTTTCGTTCAACATATTACAATAAAAATGGATGAAAGTGTTTGCGAGTAAAGTCAAAAATCTTTTCCTTATCAAACAAAGCAAACCTCTCTATTTTGCTGTCACTATCTCACCTTTTCTCCGGCACTCTCTTTCAATCACCCCTCTTTCATCCACAACATCACTACATCATCCATCACACTCGAATTCGTAGTCGGTTCTGTCTTCGGACCTGCTCTGCTTTTTCACCCTGTTGTGATGCGGTTCGTTTTATACTCTTTCTCTCAATTCTCACCATCTCTTACGCTCTCTTTTCCCTTCCCTCTCTTACTTTTCATCTACCTCACTCTATCTAGTACCTACTCTCTAAATCTCTCACACCCACTCGCTTCAGCCATTCTCTCGTCTTCTTCCCCTTACTCCCTCCATCGCTTTAATGAAAGATGTTTTGCTGTATGTATCATCTGAAATACATTACATAATGAGTATGTAGGGCTTGCTTTATTTATGACGCTGATTTGGGTAGAGAGAACAGCATTCATGGGAAGGTTTCATATAATATTCGGAGTAGGAATGGTGAGTGTGTTGCGAATATTGTTATTGCTATCCTTCTACTGTTTGAATTTACTTCGCTTTACGGCATGTAAAAGTGAGAGCGGAAGGGACACACCTTCTTCCTTCCCCTGCTGACTCTAGAGACATCGCCTGCTAGGGGAGGGATATAGGACGCGACTCGCCAATACCAGCTGAACGCAGTGTTCTCACCGGTTTAAGAGCTCTCTGTGAACTTCCTGGGTCTCGTTCTCGTTTCTCTTCCATTCTCTTTCGATTTCCTATTATCTCTATGGCTCGCTCCTTCTCTCTCCTTCTCGATTTCTGTTTCACAACTTCTCTCTTTCCCCGCCACTCTCGGTTGACTCATTCCTTTCATTGTTGGTCAAATTCCAGTCTTCCCTGACCGTGAATCAGGGAGAGGCCCTCCGGCGCTAGTTGCTGCCTTGCTGGGCGCATGCATGCGTCATCGATTGTTTGTCAAAGAGTGCGTTCCACTTCCACGTTATTTCTCTATCTCTCCCACTTTCTCTCTCTCCCTTTCTTTCGCACACGCCCCTGACTCTCTTTCTCCCAATCTCTTTTTCATTCTCACTCTCTCACTCTCCCTCTCTCACTCTGTCTCACTCTACCTCTCTCACTTTCTCTCTCTTCTCTTCATCTTGCAGTTGCACTCCTGCAATAAATGCTTCTTCTATTTCTTGCTTCATAGCTTACATAAAATAAACAAGACCGGCATCATTCTCATCCGTATCATCCAGCATACACAAAAGTTATAAATAATTATATAAATATATATCTTAATATGTCTCTTCTGTTAGTATCGATGTTATCTTTCAAAATACTTATTCTCTTGCGCAATGGTTGTTTCAGGGCTTTAAAAGTTCGCTCTCATTTAGGACAAACCTCTCCTTGCCTCACTTACGTCTTCCTCCTCTTTCAATCTCGTCTATCTCTGTCTACTCTCACTATCTCTCCCCCTCCCCCTCCCCCTCCCTCCCTCTTCTCTTTCTCGCTGTCTGCCAATCCTTGCACACTCGCTGTTGCTCCCCTGTCCCAGTTGGATGGGGGCGTGGCCAGCCTCCCTCAGAGTGCTGCGCAAACAACAAGGCCCCTGTCATCTCATTCATTCTTTCTCCCTTGCGTGTCGACTAAGCAACGGAAAACAGATTTCTGGTTTCTCTCCCTCTTCTCCGCTTTCTCTAATTATCCTTTCCCTATTTTTCTCTCTCTCTCTTGTTTTCTTTCTAATTCTGCTCACGCGTTTTTCGATATAAAATTTTTCCTCATAACTTGTCTTTTCACTGAATTCCACTAATGTGTTCTAGCACTGGCATCCAACTCTCTTTATAGTCAAGCTTGATTCCTGACTTTACCTTCTCGTATTTCGCATAGCTTCCAAATTCTGTTTCTCAATACCCACAACTTTTACACGCGCAAGGCTGTGTCTCATTAACCCATTTCGCTTCAATTTTGATCGTGCACCTTCATTCTGGTTGAATTTGAATACATTGAACCTTCTCAATTAAGCTTTATGCCATTCCCACAATCTTTTTTCTCGCATTTTCTCTAGCTGTTTGTCGGACTTCTGTCACCATCACGCTTCCAAGAGACTCGCTCATCTCATCCGATTAATGTTTGATTTGGAAACCAAATCATCGATCCTTCATCCGGTAGCGTCATGTTAGTTTAAAGTGGCCAGATATCTCTTGCTGAAATAAAGAATTGCTAAAAGTCTTCCAGCGTATCCTTTAACTATTCGCTTATAGTTCAATATGGTTCTGCTATTCAAGTGACTACTACGCTATTGAAGATATGCGCTAATTCATTCTCAGTTCTTAGGTTAGTGCCTTCTGTTCAGCAGAGAGAAAACTGAAAACAAGAGCGCCTCGTTGCATTTTTTCTCGTGTAGTTCGTTGCTCCCCGCTTGCGACATTGTTTGTTTCAAGAGCGAAATGATGAGGAGTGCAGGAGCTACGACTAGAGAAAGGGAGAGAGAGAGAAAGTAAGAGAAAGAGAGGGAAAGAGCGAGAAAGCGAAAGAAAGCGAAATAAATGGAGAGAACGAGGCAGTAAGAGAGGGAAAGATAGAGAGAGAGAACGAGATAGCAAGATAGGGAAAGAGAGAGAGAGAGAGAGAGATATGTAAGTGAGAAAGAAAGAAGGCTTGGTTATGATGATTCGCCGCTGACTCTACATGGCCGGGCAGCTCGCTAAGACGATAAGGGGGCGCCAGCGCCTGCTCACATTTGGCAGCTGCTTGCACGTGCTCCAGACAAACACGCAGGAATGGGGCGTTCTCCTTGCATCTGCCACTTCCCCTCGTCATCCGAGCTCTAATTAAAGAATGTTGTGGCGCAAAGGGTGGTACTCTGTGCAATAGCTCACTCATATCATCTTTGTGCTATAGCTCACCCATATCATCTTAACAACATACATATTTACATGACAATTGCAGAGAAATTTATTCTTTGGGTGGTTTATTTACTGATAATGTTCTACCTTCAAGCGTGAGGTATAGTAGTGTTAACTGATTCTTAAAAGAGCCAAATAAGAACAGGTCTTACAGACTCGCAGAAAGTTAGCTGCCGTTGCCGAAGGGGAAGAGGCGCGCGCATCTGGAGGCATGCACACCACCACCGACGACAGCGCCCTAGAACAGGCGAGGCGGCCTCTTCCGCTCGACACTCTCTCCCCGAAACACTTCATCTTCATTCGACAAATTGGCGAAGGCGCTTTCTCCACCGTACGATTTGCACATACAATTTATATGAGAAAAATATGTATTAAACGATGTCAACTGAACAATTTGGGTTTTTCAATATAATCGAGCATGTTCTCCATGAATTTAGAACACTCCTCTGTTGGCCACTCCTGACGATATCAAAAATAGTTAAAATGCTGCCGCCGTAGTAAAGTGTCGCTTTTTGGGGGGAGAACTGGTGGTACCTCCCCCGACCCGGCAACTTGCTCCGGCACCTTTCTTCCCCCTCCCATCACCATCTGCCGGGAGGACGGGAGCATCTCTGACGATGCATTATTGTGTTTGTGTCAAGACATTGTTGGGGCTATGTGCACAAGGCAAGGGTAGCGCAGTAGGTAGCGCGCTCACCGACAGCTCTTAGTGGCGCAGGTTCGATCCCAGATAGGTGTATTTCTTTTCCTTCCTCCAACTGCCGGGTGGACGGCGGCTTTTCTGAACATGTCTGCTGAATGACATTGTTCTCTTGCCTAGGAATAAAACTTTTATCACTCCTTTTCGCTGTTTAAAAGGAAAGAAAATAGAGAGAAAGAATGAAGAGAGAAGTACAGAAAGACAGAGAGAGAGAGAGAAAGAAAGAAAGAAGAGAGAGAAAGAGAGAGAAAGAGAGAGAGAGAGAGAGAGAGAGAGAAAGAGAGAGAGAAAGAGAGAGAGAGAGAGAGAGAGAGAGAAAGAAAGGAGAGAGAGAGAGAGAGAAAGAAGAGAGAGAGAAGAGAGACATGACAGAGACAGCGAGAGAGTGGGAGAGATGGGCATTAGAGAAAAAAGCAGTGTGTTCAAAAGCACCTAGAGCTCTAATGATGCAACACAATTCCCGTAGTACTGTTGTGGTCTTGCTTATGACCATGAAATTTTGCATGCTTGTCTTCAACAACGCAAACCAACAACATATGGTACACACATTCATTGTCTCCAAACAAGAAAAAACAATGCATGATGGAATCAACAACAAAAAAACTTCTCTTTTTTTATTAGAGAAAACTTCTCTTATTCTTGCAACAAACACACAACAACAGCGCCATGCCGAGACCACGGGATCTGCGGCCGGCCGAGGTGAAACCGCGGAGCTCGCGATGCTTGTGCACCGGCTTCGTGATCCATTGCGCGGCGGATGGCCTTGTGTGCAGGGTCAACGAGGATGACCTCGAAGAACTTGTACGTCAAGTCCTCGCCCACCCAGTACGAGTCCAAGGGCGCCACAGCGATCCTCTCCTGACGCCTCCTTGTTCTTGTCACGCAGGGCCTGGTCACTGAAATGGAAGAATCATTTTACATTGCTTACTCCTTGTTATTTTAGTACTTACTTTAATCCTACTTACATCGCTAACTTCCTACTTATACCAATAAAAACATCATTTCAGGGAAAAATCTTTCAAATATATCTTAAATCCTATTTATGCCGCCTGAATAGTAAGGGGCTTAAAAATCAGTACTTTTTCGCTAAGATAATTAAACTATTCTGAAAAAAATGTAAAAAAAATCGCTGGAAAAAGCACTGACGCTTCTTATTCTCGGAGGTGCTTCAATTGGTGCGCAGGGAGAGCCCATGGAAGAGGTGGAGCTTGTCGATCTTCTTCGCCTCGCGGTACTTCTTGAGAAGGCAGCGGAGCTCCAGCATTCTGCGCATCCACAGCACGTTCACGGCTATACGCGCACTCTTGGTGCGCTTGCCGACGTCCGTCCCTATAAAATTTAACATGAAGAACAGCATGTTCAAAGAGTCATTCAAACTCCTTATGGTTAGCTAGTTTTTTTCCAGCAGGGACGCGAATCTAAAATATTCGGACGGCAACCGGCTTGCGAATGATGATACTTTGATCCCAAAGTTACACACAAATCATCCTCAGAAACTAAAAGCGCTCTTCTAATGTTGCCAGGCATAGCGCAACGTTATGCAACAACGAAACAAAACAATCTGAAAGACTATGTTGCGCAATATCTGTTCCATTTGGAATAGTAAGGAAAAGTACTCAAATCATGACGTTATATGGCCGCATATAAAACAATAAAAGGAATAATCGCTCAAGTTTACTACTACCAAATTTTGCGATTTGTGAATTCAAAAAACACACGATTCTCCCAAGATATAAGAAAGGGTTCCCGCATAATTCAGGTACAAAAAGGAAAAAAAAACACTGCCCACCTCGCAGTTCTTGCGTGCGCAGTAGCGCGAGACGACAACGACCGGCTTGCGAGTGATGAGGCTGTCGCCACGTTCGCCGCAGCGCCCTCGTTGCTCGGTCCGACAGACGGCATTAAAATAGCTTAACAAGTACATTATAACAGGATTGACAAAATACAATATAAAAGAAAAGCTAAAACCCATTTGTTGCAGCGAGTTGCAATATAAGCTCATCGAACTTTTCAAGAACGCATAGCTCCGGAATTCCGAATATTCTGCTAATCAGCACGAGTGCAATTTCATTTACTCCGGAAAGGGCCGATCTCCCGGAGAAATCTTCGACGCTATGACCATATCGTCGCAAATTTCCTCCACCCGGCAAGTTGTGTCTCTCTGTTTTAAATACTCTCTCGCTGTCTCTGTATTCCGGCGAGGGTGGCCGGACAGCATGTACCCGGTTGGAAGGTGGAGGGACCGGCCAGATCTCGCCGGAGACGTGTTAGAGACAGAAAAAGAGTACTTTTTCCAAGAGAATCAGACGTTCCCCTGTGAGGCAAGCCCCGCGAGTTCTCCCCCCAAAAAAGCGACACTTTACTACGGCGGCTGATTTGAGAACTTTTCGAATATTCAGGAATATCAAATGTAGATATAGATTTCACTCATGTGATTATATCTTCGCAGTCCATTTCCTTTTAAAATGTGGTTCAAATCTTAAAGCAAATTATAAAAGTGGAACTGAACGTCCTCCTGCTGTTAGTGTGCTTGCGCTTACAATTTGCTTGCAACTGGTCTTGGGTCTCCTTTTCCCTCTTCAATAAACCTGTTTGGTGTTAAAAGCCACGTGAGCCCCTAATAAATTATGCAACTTGTTGGGAGTGCGTTTTGAAAGAAATAAGTTTTCCAGATAGAACTGAGCGAAGAATGAGGCTTCAAACCACATATTGGGCATCGTATGGTATCGAGCTCTTGTCACGGGTCCGGTGAATGGGCCCTTTGATAGGAGGCGGAGATTACAAATTAGAAACTTAAACGAAATATTACATTGACTTTTCTGTAAATCATGTGATCTCTTTTACCCCACTGCAAAAAGCGCCTATGTCTTGTAAAGCGTTAATCATTTAATATTAGCACACTTCAGATACGAAGCGCTGTAACCACTTTAAATTTAAAGGGTCATCAAAAAATGACCATCTTTTTTTTATTTTCTTGACTTTTTGTTCTCGTCTCTCTAAAACAGAATGCTCTGTCGCCCTACTGTCAGGCAAAATGGTGGCGAATTCAAGGTTGAGTTTTTTTCTTTAAAGCGTGTTTGTTTCCAGAACTTGAGCGTTCACAATATTATTTAATGATGGTACTCAAGGTCAAAGTTTTTTCCCTTAAAGGAAGTATCCGACGAAAGAATACCGTATCTAATAAAATTACGTTTCAAACTGTGCAAAACTCCCAACTGGATGAGCCTTTTTTGAGCGCCCGCTACAAAATTTCAAATTTGAAACTTATGTGTATCTAACCTCTCTCGACTTCTTTCATTGTCTCGCTTTTCTCTAACGTCTGTATCTCTCATCCCTTGGTGAAAATGGGGTGCTAAGTGGGCAAGACAGGCAGAGACTGCCTCTTCTTCCCACCCGTTGGCACTCCTTACTTGAATTTGAGCATACACCGTATGCATCGACAGAGACGTTTTCTACCGTATTCCAAAAAACAAATGCAAATTTCTGGCTAAATACTGGCTTTCGTAAAGCGGATCTTTTAGGCCAGACTTGATCATATAGGAATATAAAAGAAGAAGTGATTTTTTCGTCGGATACTTCCTTTAAAAGTAGCAAGATAATGATTTAGATAAAAAAGCACGAGATGAATCGAAATGAATAAGGGATCACAAGCAGCATGACTCATTTGTGCGCTGTTTTTTGAGATTATTATTATTTTTTACTTTGCGAAGGAATTCGTGGGCATAATGAATAATCACTCATGGAAGGGCTGATAAACATGACCATACATAAAAGAGACGCGTGTGAAAATAGCATCCTAATAAGTTACTGAGAAGGAATAACATATGATTCGATATGGAATGGAACAAAAAAAGCGATAGCATAGGCTGGTCAACAACGCTCCAAAGTGATTTATGGGTTGTCCCTGATGAGCGATGCACGTTAAAATTCAACTCTCTTGAAGTATTGTCGTTTATCCTAACGAATGGGATTGAGAAGAAACTTTAAATGGATATAAAAAGTTTTCTAGGAGGATTTGGAGACTAATTTTTTGTTTCCGAATCATCCTACATCAAGAGCTATTCGCATGCAAAAAACCATAATCTTTGGAATTTATGGTTTCTGACCAATTTCCTGGTAAGTTAGGGTTTTTGTCAGAAGTAGCTAGATCAATTGACAGCAAAACTCAAATTTGTATAGACCCATATCAAAACTCATTGATATGGGTTTATACAAATTTATCGTTTACATTTATGTACATTTTGAAGTTCAGGTGTACAAAGTTCGTGAGGTAATGACGAAGAACGACTACGCCATTAAAGTGGTCGCTAAGTCGCATGCTCGTCGAGAACAGAAGGTATGTTGGGTTTCCTAAAAATTTAAAATAAGTATTCTCACTAAAGATTAAAGTTAATTTAAGCTTTAAAATTTCTTGGCACGAATAAGCGCTAAATGAGTAGCTTTGAATCATGTAGTATGTACATATCTCTCGTTCTCGGCTCTCTCATTCGCACAACTGCGTCGCGCTTCTCTGACATCTCTGTCTCTCATCACTTCGTGAAAATGAAACTTTCTTACTTTCTTTCCTTCTTAATCTCTTTGTTTTCCTTCTTTCTTCCTTTCTTTACTTCTTTCGTACTTTGTTTCTTACTTTCTCACTTATTTTATTCCAACTTACTTTCTGTCTGACTTTCTGACTTTCTTTCCTTATTTCGTACATTGTTTCCGGCTCTCATTCTTACTTACTTTCTTCATTCTTTACTTTCTCACCTTTTTGCTCCCTTGCCTTCTTTCTTACAAACTTTATTTCTTACGTCTTTCCAGATAGCTATGAAATCCGAAGAAAAATGTTCTTTCTCAAGTTGCTCCATTGTTCTCAAGAACTATATATTTCATCACTTGATTTTTTTAAAGAATTCATCCTGTACTAAAGCAAATTATTGTTAATTTGGCTGGAGAAAAGCGATACAATAACATCGCAGGCAAAAAACAAATTCTCGTTGTTACAAGTTTAGATGGTCTTGTCCTTCCTATGTACGTATGTATGTTCGCCTTCCTTGTACTGGAACTAGTAGACTAGCTGGCGACAAAATTCTAATTAGAAAATGAATATCAAAGTAATGAAATACACAAAAAACATTTTTATGAAAAAGGAAAGTAATTTTAGTACAGTTGGCACACTTTTTTCTCCGGGAACTTTCCCGCACCACTCGAGAATTTCTCCAGGAACTTTCCGGGACAGGTGCGGGAATTCTGAAAGTTCCCGCACCGCTCCCAGAACTTTTTCCATAGAATAAAGGCGCGGATAATGTAAAATTCTTCTTATGTGCTCTCTTTACTCATGCTCTTTATGTGCGCAATATTTTGGAAACCCTGCAGATGTTTGCAACTTGAAATGAGACACACATTGTATTTTTTTCTTTTTTTTTCTTTTCAGTTCAACATCCCCGTGATGAGACTATATATTTCAGTGTCAACGTATGGAACTTTCATTCTTGGGGCCTTTTTCTCATCTAATTTCAACTGATATGAATTTTTGCATTGTCAGTCTTCAAGAAGTAAATCAAACGATTCTGGTCAGGTTAGAGAAATATGTTCTTTGAACATATTCATATTTTCGTGGCATAAGGAAGAATATGTCTTACTAGATCATGGAGTTGTGGACAAAAGAGCTTTTCCAATACGGACTCATGCACAACATCACTTTCAGCACGTCGGGGGTGCGGGCCAAAGTTGACCGCGGTCTTCAAAGTTTGCACAAATAGTTTGCATATAATTTCTACAACTCCTGTAGACATCAGAAATAGTTCAATGATGCCTGCGAATATGTGGACATCATTATTACTATTGGCATAGTAGAAAATGATCGATTTTATACTACTGAACCTTCTGGATGCCAGGCCGAGTGCATGATTCGAGCACTGGAGGAATGCAGTATACAAAATCATGTTATTAAATTGAAATTAGACTAAACATCCGTCGTTGGGATGTATTAAAATGTAACTAAAACTAAATTTCCATAAAAACTGCGCGTGTCTCAAAAAAATAAATTATTTTGAACAATCACGCCTATATGTGTATTATGGGTGATTTGAGTTATTGATTTTTTTTCCCGATTATTAGTGGGTCAATGAAACAAATAACTTAAAAGCAGAAGCCTGTCTATATAAAGAAGCAACCCTGAAAATTTCATAAGCATTCTTCTACTTTGAAGAAAAATATGCATGCAAAGCCAAAAGGTGATAACCTTTTGGGCAGTGCTTTATGTACATACATACATATAAGTATTAGAGAGAAGATCAGTTGATGTATACCCACAAAGAATATTTTATGGAAGATTCTCCTTGCAGACTCACCTACTCGTCCGCGAGAAAAATGTCATGACACTACTGACACAAGTGCATGGCGGCCATCCCTTCATCGCCTCCCTCTACTGCACGTTCCAGGATAAAGATCGTATCTGTCAGTTTGTCAACACATTCTTTAATTTACAAGTCTCAATCTTTAGAAAAATTCACAAGTATCATGCATAATGCTAGAAATATGCACATATTTCTCTAACACCTATAGCATACCCAGACAATCATAATATTTTCATCTTATGCAAGCGTCAATGACAATAAATAAGCTTGTCAGGTTTCCCAATGGTTAATAAAAAATCGATACTTGATTCTCTTATCAATACCATGTCTTTCTTCCTCTCTGCTCTTTTTTCGCCGGAAGCGAGGAGAGACGTTGTTTTCAAAGTGTGGGAATCTCTCTTTCACAAAATATTTATGTCCGCTTCTCACTGTAGTCCTATTGCTTAAAAACACATAATTTACACTGACTGGCGTTCGAAAGAGATCCAGACAGCAGGTTTCCCAGCCGTAAGCCTATGTATCTATCTATCTATGCATGAGGCAAATTAATTATCGTGATAAAATAATAGATCGTTGTCACTAACAAGTTGTGGTAGTTTGGTGGCATTAGCAGAATTAACTGTTGGTATCTGTTATTGATTACAACGATGAAAAGAAAAAAAGAGGGAAATTATATTGCTTTTTTTCTTCAGATTTCGCCATTACATATGCAGCGCGCGGTGATCTACTCGAAATGCTCAAGCGGGTCGGCAGCTTTGACGTGGCAGCTACTTGCTTCTACGCTGCCGAGGTTATTTTATGATTTCTCGTACTTGTTGTATTAGCTGCCTCCGTATCATTCGCAGCATCTTTGCATTAAAGTGTGTTTCCCCCGTCATGACTGCGCTGAACTCGAACTGAACTGAATTCGCTGAACTGAAAAATATAATGCTTGCTCACCAATTGGCTTTATTAAGATAAGAAGGGAGGACTTGTAAAGAGGGACAAATGAGGACTATCAGTGTCATGATGTTGTACACACCTCGAATATACGTGCCATGCGCGCGAACGGATAAAGATAATCAAGAATATGCCAACTAACGGCGAAATAGAAGTTAGATGTGTAGAAGGAGACGAAGACAAAAGTGTGAGATTATATGCACATATGTATGTATGTACATATTTATGAATGCTGCAGAGAGCGAAAGCCGGTTTTTTTTCTTTTTGCGTAATCGCTACCGTGTTGCCATGTTTCTACATTCCTTTTGCCGTGCCAGGCACCGCAGCTACCCTTCCGCACGCACCTCGTGTTTTCATGCATGTCTACTAATTTCTTGTTATTCTTCATTCGCAAGAATCCATCGTCATCACCGTAGCCATGACTGTCTTTCTTGCACACTAAATCAATCGGATTTTACCGCGTAAGGCTTCGAAGGCGCTTCATTCCTTCCTCTTCTTCGCTTGCTTATCAAAGAACAGAAGCAGATCGAACTTATTCGGAATCTTGCAAACATTATGAAGCGGAATAATAAAGACTTTTTATCTGTTTCTTTCATTCAGGATATTGTGAATGCGGCCGTGCTATTAATCTTAGAAGAAAACGAATCCAACTTTTGATGAAATGTAAACGAACAAAAATCGGAACATCTAGCAGTTTTTGACCGTTTTACTATGGAAAATGGGTAATGTGATTCAAATTCTCTTCAGACTTCTTTTATGATACAAATTGTATCAACCAACATTCAAAGTTCATTAAAGGAGCAGTTCACTGAACAAATGATTTTATGGGAGTGGATCTATTCGCTTCTGGCTAAAACATACTTCTAGAAAGTTTGAACCATTTGTCCTCCAAGTGGGCATAGATTGTCTGCAGCTGCAGCCTATTTTCCAAGTAGCCGCGAAGATTAGTGGATGGCGTGGTTGCCCTATCACTTGCAAGTCTTGGGTTCAAGTCTCATGGTCAGTACAGTTAAGACTTCTGCAAAGATTTGGCTGCGGTAACTTGGCTTGAATCATATTTCACATTGAAAACTAAAGCAACTTAAGCTGAAATGGTCATCATCTTTTTGTAAAACTGTCATCACTTTATCAAGATTAATTGCACGGCAGGTGCCTAATTTATTTGAAGCGATAGGCGAAACGAACTCGTCTATTATGAGCTAGGTTGGGATCTCTGGGTCGATGAACGGGGGGGGGGGGGGTTCCAATTGCGTTTCCTAAGAAAATGGCTGGAGAGTTTTGTAGACGTCTGGTCTGCTTGCATTTCCTGCGTACTTAATCCTCGCCAATCTGGCTGATTCTTTCTCGACTCTTGTTGCCCTTTGGTAAATTGCGTATCATCGTGTGATGCCTGCCAGTCAACTAAACACAAGTCAAACAATCGTCATTCTCATTTCTTCTCTCTCTTTCTCTTTCTTTCTCCCTCATATCTCGTGTTCTCTCTATCTCTATCATTCAAGATACATCGAAGTTCTGTGAACGAGTAGAATAGATTTGGTCGACAAATTATGAGATAAGAGACTTGTACCATTAAGCTAATGAAGATACGCTATTAACGTTGGCCTGTCTGTGACACTGTGGGTTCCGCCTTTCATGATCCTTTCCCTTTTTCGTGACTATTTATTTATTTATTTACTTACAATATATTAATGATAATGTGACAAGAATTGAAGATATGTTCTCGACTTACGAGAAAAGTACAAATTATACAAATTGAAGAGATATATAAAAAGATCCAAGAGGACGATCTTAGAGAGAAAGAGAGAGAGAGAGAGAGAGAGAGAGAGAGAGAGGAAAATATCTGGAGGGGAGAGGATATAGGGCCAGCTCACCGTTCGTTTTGCGTCGTAATGAGGTGGACGAGGTCCCGACAATTTCTCCACCTCTCCCTTTAATTTTTTCCCTTTGTGTTCATAAGTTATACAGAGAAGCGAACAAAGCAACAAAAGAAAGACAAGAGATCCGCAAAATATACATGTATAGATATTAATTCTTGCAATTTAGACGAGGTAGCGCATTCAAAATCTTGATAATAGTTGTAATATTGTAATTTGGACTAAGTCATTTATTATCAATATCGTTGTGACGACAAACACGTTCTATGATCCTTATTATGATTTAAACAATAAATATTGCAGATCATTGCCGCCCTCCGCTTCATACACGACTGTGGCATCGCACATCGCGATGTCAAGCCGGAGAACATTCTCATCCTCGCTAATCTCCACCTCTCTCTCACTGACTTCGGCTCGGCCAAGATACTCAACGAAAGTTAGGAGAGAGATGAAGAGAATGAGAGGGCCTTTAACATCTCCTCTTCTAGTCTAGGCCTTCACATCATATCATTTTTTTATTCAGTATATTTTTAAATGGTATCATGTTTTCAGCTCATAACAGCTCAACATTAAAACCGTTAAAGGAAGCATCCGACGAACGAAAAAAAAACTCTTATATTCATATATGTTCAAGTTTGGTCAAAATGATCTATTAGAGGTGGTCCCGCTTTATGAAAATCAGTAGTTAGCCAGAAACTTACATTTGTTTTTTTAATACGGTAGAAAGCGTGTCTGTCGATGTGCCCTGTGTGCCCTCATATCCACCCAAGAAGTGCCATCTTGCGGGAAGAAGAGGCAGTCTCTGCCCATTCTGCCCGCTTGCCATCGGGCGGGAAGAAGAGGCAGTCTCTGCCCATTCTGCCCGCTTGACCCAATCATTGGAAGAGTAATTTTATCAGTATTTTTTCTTTCGTCGGATGCTTCCCTTAAATTGCCATAATTTGTGACAAAGAAAAATTTATTTAGACTTTAAAGGCTACAAATGATTACTTTCGAAATTTCTAGGTGATTTTGGTTGTGACAAACGTTGATCTATCTTCACAGATAGTTTGCAATTGCTTCAAAAAGTAAAAAGTCTAAAATTTCATTTCGTTTCGATAACAATTATCTAAGGTATTCCTAAAAAAAGTTAACAGAATATTGAATGGAATGAGAAGATGCCTAGAGCGAGAGCCTGCCTGTATCCAGATGCCACGAGCATGCTGCCGCACGACGATGAGCCCTTGTTCGCGGGCGCGCTCGCCATGCCACCGAGCACCCCTCCGGCATCCGATGACTCCGAGAACACCGAGGGTGGGCGAGCGCCGCAGCCCGACCAGCGACGTGCCACCTTCGTGGGAACGGCGCAGTACGTAAGCCCCGAGATGCTGCTAGGACATGTCGTCGGGCCAGAGTACGTTTTTACTTCCGAAAGGAATCGATTTTTGGTGTTTGTGATCGAGAAAAGTATTCTTAAGAAACTGGAAAGGGGAAAACAGAAAAAGACCACGGCATTCGCGAAATTAAAATCTTCTGGATACTAGATCAATATTTCTATTCGCCAATCTTCTCCAATCTATTGTTCCCTTTTTTGTGACCGCCGGCGCGTATTTCTGCGCATGCGTGAGTTATAGCTAGCTACTTGTTCATGAGAACAAGATAAAGAAATATAAGAGAGAGAGAGAGAGAGAGAGAGAGTAAGAAAGCGAGTTTAGGAGAGACAAGGCCATAGAATCTTGGAATGAAGAATGGAGAGCGAAAACGAAGAGATAATTTGTACTAAGAAAAGTAGTAGATAGAGACAATGAATAAAAGAGAGAAAAAGAACCGAACGAAAGGACATGCAAAAAGCATAAGGCCATATGAGCCGGCAACATGCACTTGTTCATCCCTTCTCACCTATAAAGATCCACTCCTCTCTTCTTTATTTATCTCCGTATTTGAGTGACTAAACGAAACATCTGCTTTCTCCTTTTTCCTTCTCTTTCTTAGTTCATTAAGTCTCTCTTTAAATCTCTCCTTATCGTCTACTGTTTTTCCCTCTCTCTCCGTTTCCTTCCACCATCAAGCAACGAAGCGAGTAACAATAACACCCTGCCCAGCTGATAAAAGAATGCAGCGCATTTCTGACAAGTGCTGATAGGTGAAAGCGAGAGAGCGGCAGGCGAACAGCGAGAAAGATTGGTAGCGGGCATATTATCATTACATTTTATTTGTCCGCCAATCTAATTGAAGGAGAGATGCTAATAAGAGAATGAGAGATAGGGATAAAGCGAGAAAGAAAGAGACAGGAGAAGTGAATGTATGTAGGTTAGGAGAGGGAGAGGAATGGAAAGAGGTAGATAGAGAAGGTGAGATATAGGGAAAGAAAGTAAAGAGTGGATGTGAGTGGCCTTCCTGGATACATTTATTTAGTGTCTTGGTGGAGCATATTTTCTAATATTTTAACGAATTAAGAAAATTCCTAGACGTAAGCAATAGTGAAAAAGCGTAGTAATCTTCAAACACAATGAGGGCCGAATCAATGCTATTAATAAAAGAGCTCTATGAAATTAGAAAAAAGTTGTTAAATGGTTTCGTTATCATCCAATCTGAACCCTTGGTCTTTGATGCTGTCATATCTTGCAGATGCGACTTCTGGGCACTCGGAGCGGTGCTCTTCCAGATGCTCTCTGGCCAGCCACCCTTCCGCGCCGTCAACGACTACCATCTCATGAAGAAGATTCAGAATCTCGACTTCAGCTTCCCCGATGGCTTTCCGAGCGAGCCCGAGGATCTCATTCGGAAACTTCTTGTCAGTATGGTCATAAAATAACATGTTTGTGATTAAAGGAAGTATCCGAATAATTCCATTGTAACACTAGATAACCATTTTGAAAGTACTGGTTCATTTTGAAAGCCTGTTGCTCGGTCGAGAGAGCAAGCGAAATAGCAGTGCGGCTCTGACCTACCTTAGCTAATTCTCTACCCGTCAGTTTTTCACGTCACTATTGCTCATTGTCAGAATGTAATGAAAGAAAATCGCTAAACCTTTCTGTATATACATACATATGTTTTATGCCAAGATGAGCTGAGCCATATAAATAGTTAGGTTAAGAGAGCCTCTCTGTAAGGGTCAAGCAGCCCTCCATGGGGGCCTGCCCCGGGGTAAACATTTCTGATTTGGTTATCCAAAATATAATTTGGGGTACCCATGCGCACTATGAAGAAAATTAGAAGGTCAATTTTGTTATAAAATTTTTTTCCTTGTCTGGGCATGCAAATGTATGGAAAAAGTTGAAGTCCCCATAACTTTCTTTAATATCAATATTTTTCAATTTTCTTTTTTTTAACGGAATCAACGTTGGATAGAGAGGACATTCTTTATCAGTCACTATTATCTATTCGGCTGGAGAAAAAGTGCCCTGAAGTCCTTTGAAAAGTAAATTTGTTGGTGATACATTACCGCGGCTGTTATTGCTCGCGGATTGAACTTGTCCCCACATGTTATATGCCATTCTATAGCTTTCGCTCAGACGAACAACTTTCCCATACATCACGTTATGATGAATAGCTTTTTTGATCTACTTTTTTGGGTTCGAATATTTTGGCCACTTATTTGACCTTACCGTCAATTTACACTGTTTGGCGGATATATTTATTTCGATAGAGTGCAAAAATAGCTATCGGCTGATAGGTCAACCTTTAAGATTGGTTTTGGAATTTTCCAGAAATGAATTTATAACGTCATTTTAGCCAATTGGTTGTGCACGTCGAAAGTCATGGGTCCCAGGTTCGAAGCCGCGCGCGTGCAAACCCTTTTGCGGGCTTTTACCACGGGAGATCTGTAAAACAAACATCGGTTCTGACCTTTGTGTGCTTCGTGGAGCAGAATGATGCATTCGATGAGTAAGAAACATTAAGATTGCACGAAAAGTTGGAAAATGCGGATCTGTTAGTTTTGATGCGACCGCCTTAGGAAAATCGAAACTGTCATTGGTAGGGAAGCCCTATCCAGATGTAATGGATGTATGTTGTAGAGAATTTTGTCGCGTACTGAATAGTACTATCCGCATTCTGTTCTCACTGAAAACATTGAAAATACAGCGATTCGAATAGTTTTAGGTCATTTTCTGACAATGGCTGAAAAATCGAAAAATGCGTTTTTTTTTCATGGAAGATGATAATTTTATGAAATTTTGTTTTGGAGCTTTTTTGTAAAGAAGCACGTGCTGAATCGAATGAAATGGTTCATTTTATGTTACAACAAGAATTTAACTTCTTTTCACGCATTCCTTGAATCCTACATATCCGAGGTACCCATATTTGAGCCTATTTTTCACCCCTTAGGGGTAGTGCACACGAAGCGAAAAGAATATATGTTATATAGTTTTTAATGCTCTACATTTTGAGATATATCACCCACTCACAAATGAGTATAAGGTACTTAACCGTCAAATTCAAATATTAAAAGTAATTTTTCGATGTGAAAAAAATAGTTGACTGAAAGAATTCTAGGCTGATTTTGTTCAGAAACCTACTTTGATTCCGTTAAAAAAAAGAAAATTGAAAAATATTGAGTTTGAAGCGAGATACATCAATTCAGAAATTATCCATTCTTTTACCTGTTAACGGAAAAAATATTTTTTGAAAATTTTTTTTTGCCATTTAATATTGTTACTGGGGCCCAGTGCCATGCCCGACTATGTTTTCACATTCGAAATCCAACGTCTGGATCTGGGGCACGCCCTACTGGAGGCATACAGAGAGGCTCTCTTAATAATTTCCCGGATACTTCCTTTAACAACTATGGACTATAACAAGATGCACTTCTTCTACATACACACATGCACTCCCGCCCATCATTTCAGGTACATCAATTAATCAGATAAATTAGATTAATCTAAACTATCTCAATTGATTTTTCAGCGATCACGGCGCATTTCAATAGAGTTTTCAGGTCAATCTAGACTAATTCGACTCTTCTAAATGCGTTTGGTAACGTTATTTTCTTAATACAGGTTGACACTAACGAGAAAATTCATATTTTAGCCAGAAACAAATTTGAAAATATCGCTCAATATGCTGTATTACATGCACAATGCGCTGCATTTTTTCAAAACGTTTTTTGACTAAAATATGAATTTTATCGTTAGTGCCTACTTGTTTTGAGAAGTTAATGCTACCAACGTATTTAGCTACGTCGAATTATTTTCGATTGACCTGAAAACTCTTTTGAAATGCTTCCTGAGCAGTGAAAAATCAGTTGAGATTACATTTAAATTAATCTAATTAATCTTATTAATCAATGCACCTGAAATGTTGGGCAGGACTGCGTATACATATCTGATAAAATTGATGGCATTTAGCCTTTCAAAAATGGGAATGATGGAGGCAATTTTTCCTCATGAAGTCGAGGGAATCAATAGCTGTTACAAACACAAGAATTGAGCTTCACTTGAGAAGCATGTGCACAATTCATCTCTCAAAAAGTACACTAGGTTTCTTCTGAATTCTTTCGAACTGTATGTAGTTTATCGTACTCGATTGATGTGTAGTATTGCTTTGCAATGCAACTAAAATAGTCTACTGAAAGATTGTCTTACTTTAGAGGATTGATAGAGAGACACATATGAAAAAAATCTTTGGAATAGGTCTTTTCTTCAACTAATTACTTTGCAGGTGATTGACCCGAAGGAACGGCTGGGCACACCTGGCGGGTCGCGCATAGAGGATCATTCATTCTTCGCGGGTATCCACTTTGAGACGCTGCCTCAACAGGTGCCTCCGCCGCTCGAAGACGGTGAGGACGAGTTAGAAACACACAGCGAAGGCATACAGCACGAGACGGGCCTCGACGAACACGTCATAAATCGGCTCATGATGATGTCACTCGGCGAGAGCAGAAGGTGCGGGCCGGATCTATGTAGCAATCAGAGTCCAAATAAGGGCAAGCTTATTTCTTCATCAGAATAACAATCTCTGATCACCTCGAGTCTCAAATTATAAGGAAGAAGTGATAAGAATGAAACGGATGAATATTGAGCTGTGACGTGCCTGTTCTACCGGGCGTGCCCCTGGTGCGCGAGCGTGACCGCTTCAAGCAGCGTGTTAAGCCGCCATCGGTGCCGAGGCCGACTTGTCCTCCTCCAAGTCAGCTACTTCCAGGCATGTTGTTCTGGTCCAACATAGATTCGATTGTTTCATATTGAATTTATTTACGCAAAACGTGCTTATTTTTGTTTAGGATGTCAGCCGCTCGAAGCGGATGATGCCGACATTGGAAGCGCGACTGATCTCATCGATCAGAAGCAGACGCCAGGAGAGCAGCCACCGGCTACGGGGCAACAGACGAGGGAGCTGAAGCTTCAGAAGCAGAAGACCGACCATCCATACTCGAAGTCAGCCAGGGGAGAGACAGGCAGAAATATGGAGAGGAATGAACACTTTAAGATTTGTTGGCGATGACCAGCTCATTCTTCGATCTGGCTTGGTCGACAAGAAGAAGGTTTGCGGGGAATTTTGTTCTTATAGCTGTATAAATGAGCAGATTCTGATAAAACGAGGCAAATGCCCGACATAAACAAGTGAGGGTAGGAGATATGGAGAGAGTACGAGAACTGGAAATATTGGAGGATGCCTTAGGGTTTCTTCGCTCGCCGCCGGATGTTCCTGTTGACCGACCGGGCCCGTGTCATTTACGTCGATCCCGTTGCGATGGTGCGCAAGGGCGAGATTCCCATGTCACGCACCATCTCGACCGAGGCCAAGAACTTTGGCAACTTCTTCGTGCACACGGTACGGCTATTTTATGTCCCCTTCTGTTAGGAAATGCAGTATACCATCGAATGCTGCAGTTCCTGTTTACATATTGGTCGAGATCGTGTCAACATGCCTCTCACAACGATTTGGGAAAAGACAAGTTAATCTTACCCAATGCGTCACATTTTGATGTAACAAGGCAATCTCCATTCAGATATAGATGAATAAGTGTCACGGATTCATACATGAGAATTTGTTTAAACAAAAAAGTTCCGTCCACAGCCGGGCCGGACTTATTACCTGTACGACTCGGCGCGGACTGCTACTGAGTGGTGCGAAGCGATTGAGCTGCTCCGCGACAGATACTATCGAGATCCGACGCCTGAGATGCTCGCCGCCATGGCGCTAGAAGCAGAGATCGACCAGGTTGGAAGAGGCGTTCTTCATGCAGCATTCAAATATTAGAACTGTTGTGGAGTTATGTGTATACAAGTAGAATACGTGACTGTGGCAAGGGTAAGTAATAATAATAACACCGGCACTGCTACCTTCCCCAGAGTACATCCCAAGTCCGGAAAGGACTACATATTCCATCCCTATATAAACCCCTTCTGCCCGTGAATAAAGTGCGTGTTCTTCTCTGGTGTTCCTGCATCCCATCTCCTCATCTCAAGACTCTCAGATCTCTGCGGCTGGTCGTCGCTCCCTCTGTCCCCCTAATTTCAGGTTCCGGCGGTGTTCGGAAGAGGAGTGAGGATAAGGAAGAAGGATAAGGAAAGGAGTATGGCCAGTGAGAGTGCAGGGAGAGAGTTAGGCGAGAGTGATAAAAGAGTCCGTGTGAGATACAGCAAAGAGGTTGCTGGCGATAGCATCTCGCCGTACGATATCTGTCACTTTCACTTGTGTGAGAGGCCAGTTTGGTGAGAGCAAGAAAACCTTGTAATCGTTCCTTTTCTGGCGAGGATCATAAGATTACAACTAGACCCATACTGCAACTTGTTAGAAACATTTTGGAAGCATACCACTTCATTAAAAGAATGAGATTTTCGTCCTGATTCAGCACAATTTACAGTCTCACAATAGGTTTTCTATTTGAAATGAAAGATTACGTTTGAATCACGATTATGGCGACTGGCTAAAATGAATGCCGAACTTGCAGATGAACAAGAAGCGTCTGATGCCGCCATGGCTGCGCCGTCTGCGCGGCATGAAGTTCAATCCGGAGGAGAAGGAGAGGGTTAAGGAGCTTAACGCCATCGATAAGGCAGAGAGGTTCGCTTTTCTAAATATTTCACTGTCCCCATAAATACCCCATCATGGTCAACGGGTGATACACAGGGTTGGCCGCTAGCAGAGAATATCCAGCCCGGCCCCTGTACGCGATGTCGGTGCCGGCACCGGCCCCCGTGATGGGCCCCAGCCCCGAAGCATACAAAGCAGTGAAAAATATTTCGTCGGAGGAAAAAATTAATCCAAAATTGTGAACATCCTTCATTTTACACGATGCCCGGCCACATGAATAGGCCCTGGCCCCGGCCCCTGATCTCGGCCACGGGGGGCGGGGCCGGCCACCCCTGTTGATATATAATAAAAAATGTTCTCCTTGCTACAAAAATAAAAACTTTTAACCAATTGTAAGTAGATCACTTAAATAAAGCTGTGTGCATTTACATATATATATATTTATATGTATACATATGTATATTTATACATGTATTTGAAGGAAAGCAGCCAGGAGAGCTTCCGAAGCACAAAAGAAGGCTGCGAGTGAGGAGAGAAGGCGAGCGAAAGAAGAGAGAAAGCGCACTAGCAAGCTGGGACGCGCTGTCTAACCATAAGCCCCACGATATGCTTTATAAAAAATTCGCTATCTTTAAAGCTATAAATAATATATACATGTTTTATATATTAAATATATTTGTATTTTTTTGTTTCGTTTTATCTTTCTTGCTTTGAAGTATCTGCTATGTAAGCCAGTTCATTCTTAAATTGAAGCAATCACCCTATATCATTTGCGCTGTTATATGCATTAACATGTACATATGTATGTAAGTACATACATACATAAGCAATTGCCTCAGATATTTTGAAACGTCTTTGAAAACTCAGATCCCTTGATATAATTTCTTTTTTTTTATAATTTCTTTTTTTCTCATAATTTCTTCCAGCAAAAGACACGCTCGTTGTTCATGTGATTCCATGTCGAGCTGTTCAGTTTCTTCTCACTGTTCAGTACATCACATTTCCGATGGACAGTGCATGGATTTTATTTTCTACTTTGGATTCCACACTGCTAATACTTTTAAACGAACTGTTCAATTCATTTATCTTTTTCCACGATTGCATTAATGTATTGGCTGCGTTATTATTGCATACCTTTTTTGCTCCATTCAACTTGGATTCTTTATTTTTAAAAAATTGTGAAATATTTCCATTACGAAGCAGTGTAAATATTATAATTTTCTCTTCGTGTATTAGCTCGGCCCAATACTTAATTTTTGACACTAAACCACGTACCAAAGTGACCTAAAACCTAGCAGCAATAATAGATATCAATTCGCCTATTTGTTTCGTCTACTTTTGTCACACGTCAGCCGCACATTCAATGCTTAGACAGTGTTGAATCTTATTGTACCAACAGTTTCGAGAGATTGAACGCGCGGTATAGCCCTGCACTTCCTTTGGAGAGTTCATTCCTGTGTGGGTTTTGTCAAGAACACTAGTTCTTATTCATCTGCAGTTTCGGTGGCTCCCCTCTTTCCATTCTCTCCTCTATGAAAGCACCTTTTTCGAAATGTTGGCCCTACAAGTGGAGCCCTCATGGGCCTCAGGTCGCTGCCCTCTCTCGCCATGCTCTTCTCACATTTTCCACTGTATTTATTTTTCAGCGCCGAAAAGACACTCCAATATGCAGTTCGTTGTATCGCCGTCTTTGTGGAGATTCTTTATTGTTTGCTTTTCCTTTTCCTTTTTCTTATGGCTGCACAGGTTACAAGAAACCTACTACAAATGCTTTACTCTTTCATCTTACACGCGGAACTGTTTTCTGTTACTGGCATTTATTTTTTTAATTCAAAATTGCTTTGCTTTCTGTGTGTTTCAGCGATTAGTTCATCTTGAGTACTACGTTCTACTTGTCATGTCAGCTCATTTGAAAAGTGACGTTAATATTAAAGTATACATACAATTGATGGAACGGCTTAATTGAACTGAAAGCTAAGAGGCCTCTGATGACATGACTTACAATTTGGGGTATAGCACATCAAACATAAGAGCGAGAGGATCCTCGACGATGCTGTTTGAAAGTCCGTTTCCATATCTCAGCAAAGCAGACGCTCGAGTGAAACCTGCCAACGTCAAAAATGTTATGAGAATGGCTGTTTTTAAAGAGAATTTTTCCTGCACGAGCGAAATGAGAACGAGGGAGGGTAGACCTGAAGAATATCGTGAGTGGTGAGCAGCCCCTGACTACGAGTGCCCACGACCTACTGCCATATAACTGCACGATCTCTTCTGTCACTCCTGCCTACAATAAAGGAATGTGCAACTGCTTCTCCTATTCAAAGTTCTAAAAGAAACAAATAATAGATATTCCAATCGAACTATTTGTGCTTCAAAGATATTCATCAGGAAGAGCGCAATATTGACGATTAGAAGCAGCGTTATGATCTGAAAATTAAAGTACTAGTCGAATCGTGCGTGAAATATATTCACGGTTTGTTTTACCGACCTGTTTCCCTGGCTTATGTCGCACGGTTTTGGGATTTTCGATGTCGAGAGCAAGACGGGAGCCAACCATAAGGAGTCCCGATTGTAGTGACACCTGTCATCTCATCCTTTTTTGAAGTTTTTAATTGAAAGAAGACAAAGTTTCATTAATACCAGTTGGAAAAGTCTACTAAACGAAAACAAATCGTCGTTTTATATACTGAACAGGCAAGTTTGGCTTAAATTATTGAATAGGAGTCATCCGGCAATACGTCTATCAAATGAAGGCATATTTTCTTGGAAATTGTAGAAAATATATCAGGCCTGTGCGTCATTTACTGAGACTACAGAGAAAAGCGATACAGTCATGGTTGAGATACAGAATGACTTCGAATGAAACAATGAGCTTCTATTCGTGCGAAGAAATGTCTGAGATTACTCTATTCTTCGAAAAGCATGATTTCTCTGGAATTGATAAAGATGATTTCTCTGGAATCATTTTTGATAATTGCATATATTCAGTTATCTAAGGAAATTTTCATATATTCAATGAGCTATTGCATGGGCACAGATGCCATGTTTCACTGCAATACTGCGTGAAATGGAATTGGAAAACAACGACCGCTAATCTGGATTTCGCTCGAGAGATGTTTAACTAATTGAATTCCATACCTGGATCAATCGTAAGAGATTGAGCAGAAGAAGCATTAGAGAAATCGAGAGACGTTGACGATTGTTGACAAAGGCCAAAATGCCTCCTGAGGAAATATTTTAAAATAAGCAATTTAGTCATATACCATGCCACGGTAAACCAAAGTTCAGAGTGAAAAGGAGTACGACTAATAGCAGATATCATCGCAACCTATGCAGTAGACGAGCTCTCCGATCAGTCCGACGACCAGAAGAATCTCATCGAGCAACTCGGCACTCTCGTCCTCCGAGTCTGGTTCGTTGTTGAATGCTAGCACCTTCAATGCAACAAATTCATATATGGATATTGGTTTTTTTAAGGAAAAGATCCTTGCTTTCCAAGCTATATAACAAGAAGAAAATGATCATGAACATTATCACATGTTCAGAGCCTTTTCGTTACCTTCATTTTCCAGAATGCGCAAAGGCAAGCGAAAATGGCAAGACTGTAGAAGATCATCGACGTTGAGAGAAAAATCTAAAACGGAATATTTAAAAGATTTTCGACCGATGATCCGCGCCGATTTCTCTTTATCAAGCACTGAATCGTCTGGCTCAATTTAAAGTATGGTTTCATGCATATTTTATTGTTTGGCATAAAACAGGGACTGCAGGTCGTTAAGGACGAAGAGTATTGATCATTCGAGATAAACGAAAGGTAGCCACTGAAGACCCCTTGTGCCATGTGAGTGTCGTGGGCGGAGTAGACGTTGAAGAGGGCGACTGAGATGATTGTCGCGATCAGAAAGATGAACCCGACGAAAAGGCCCTCAGCCGTACGCGAGCAGTCAATCTTGATGACGTTACGTTTCCGCAGCTTGCGTCTGGTTGTCTTCACCTTAATTCGGCATTCAAGAGTTGTAAGTATTAAGAGAAATTACTTTACCCCCTCCTGTTTTTCGCCATGAATGTTCGTCCAGAAGACGTAAGCAACTCCGGCGCATATCAGACTGTACTCAACAACGCATGTGTACCTACAACATACTAAGTCAAATAATTTTCGCAACCTTAAGGAAGTCAATTTAATTGGAAATGATACCATTCGAAGGGGGGTTAGGGGCATCCAATGTGTGAACATTTTATGAGTGCAAACATTTTGATATTGATGATAGAGGGCCAGAAAAGTTGATAGCAAAAGCATGATCAGCCTCATAAATTAGCTAGTAGTGTCAGTTCGGCTTGCTCAGTGTACGCCAGAAGCCATATTAAGCTGTCCCTTGTTATTGTGAAAACTCAACAGAATAAAGCTGGCAATGAGATGAAACTCTCATTGTCTTGTACCTTTTCGCGCTGAGATCCCTTGAATAGCATAAGAGTGAGAGTTTCTGCGAGAGATGCAAGAGTTAAAAAAAAACTAGACAGAAGGCTCGTGTGAATCCCTCAAAAAGAGACCCTTACTACAGCGTAGGACAACAACAAGCCTACATAAATTCGGAGAACTCGCCGAAGATACACTGGATACCGGTACATTCGTGGTGGGAGTGAGCAGGCACGGACAAGACGACGTTATTAAGAGAGGTATTCAGAGACTCCGGGGACACATGGTGGAACGGCAGCAGACTTAAAGAAACCAGCTCGGATGCGTTGCCAAAGTGAGCTTCCTGGGAGGATTGATTCTCTTGAATCTCTTGAAGTCGAATTTCCATTTTTGCTTGCAAAACACATGTCCAAATCATGCTACCCGAATCTCCTTAATAGTCTGCGCTTCCTCGTAAAGGATGTATCGGATCCAAAGCCAAAGATTAGTTGCGACCAGATGCATCAGTCCGAACTGGATGAAGTACTTTGCACGTCCGTTAATTGCAATCTCAAAGAAAATGGGCCTCCAAATCTTCAATCTTACTTTGCAAAGTATAGTAGTTGGAAACATAATGCTAAATCCACATTGTTCTTATAATATATCAGTGAGGAACATTTTTTTAAAGAAAAGCGGCAAAAAGACAAGAAGGCAAAAAATGGTTGAATTTAGCATCTATCTCATTTTGATGGTTGAATTCGTTAATTGATCAAGACATTTCTGACCTTGCCATTGCAGTAGACGAACCACATCTGAAGGAAGACGAAGGCGGCGGCGACGAACGAGATGAGGATGCCGGCGGCACTGCACTCGTTTGCTGTATGACCCTCCCAGTCGAAGGCGCAGCCCATTCCCATCAAGGTGTAGTATACAACGCCGATGATGCCGAACACTTTAAATTGAGGAATAGTTCAAAATTCAATTCGACAGGGTTTAAGTATTCGATTGTATGCAAGGTACATAATTTTCGATCCTAATTTGTTGGCATTTTATTGTATATTTTAGTGACGTCTGTCAAATGCAAACTTTCCTTAAAAAAAGAAGTGGTGCCAGTTTCACAAAAAATTGATGAACATTTCAGAAAAAGTTGCTTTATGTTCCGGAGCAAAAGATGTCACTACTTTTCTTTCTTTTTTAACAAGTGGGTTTTATGAACAGTTACTTTCATGTGTTGTCGTATGCATTTTATATTAGTTGAACTTTTTTTGAGAACTATTAATACAGCGCTTAACCACTAGTCTCGGCAACTGGTCCATCATGTCAACCAACCAGGCATGTGAAAGACAATTTTCTTGGGAATTTACGAATCTGATGGAGAGTGAAACAGACAGACAGAGAAAGATAGAGACAAAGAGAGGACAGAGAAAGGCAGGGAAAGAGAGAGAGAGAGAGGGACAGAGAGAGAGAGAAAGAGAGATAGAGAAGAGAGAGAGGCACAAACTCTGGACCAAAACACTGCGATACTTACGTCCGGTGATATTCCCTAGGATTAGTAACATTCTCGCGAGTTTTCACCCGAGAAAACGACAGTTCACTACTGCGGCTGAAGGGAATTTGAATCACAATTTCCAATTTTCCATACTAAAACTCCCAAAACCTGCTTAAACTTCGGATTTTTGTTCGTTCACATTTCGCCAGAAGTTGCTTTTAGTTTTCTTCCAAGATTAATAGCACGGCAGAATAACACTTTCGTACTGGAATTTGTTTAAAAAAAGCGTTATTGATAATGATTTTCACATGTTCCTATCGTAGCCACTGCGAATTCGTCTTACACAATGTTGTCCCTTGAATGGTCATACTGGCACAATATTCATCGGAATTACGAAACACCACCGCAACGCACCAACGCAGCCGACCCGCATATAGAGGCTGCCCGTCGAAGGATTCGAAAGCATCTCCGGCTCCGGCTCGTGCACCTAAAGAGTACTTTCATAAGTGCTGCTGTCCCCAGTCTCTGAAGCCTGCCTCCTTACCATTGGCATTCGTGCCATGGCTCGCCGAATGTGCTTGAGGCGGCGGTATTCCATGTAAATGTTGATTCCACAGAAGCAGATCACTGCACAGGACATCCCGTACATCCAGATATCGTACAGCTGCATACAAGTTGCTTATAAATCATACGCACAGAGAGCGTCGTGACATGGGATGCCACAACTTCATGTTAGCACATTTTCCATCCAAACACATGTCACGAATTATTTTTAAATTGTGATCTCAAGTGTAACAGGTGTGACACGCCATGCCACAATTTTTCAGCGGTAGAGCGCATCGCAGGTAGAGGCAAAACTGTAACATCTCAAATCACAATTTAGCGGTAGCACAAAAATTGTGAAACCTCCCCATCGTTAGCCTCTCGCGATCCCCCTTCATTCACTCCTCATACTATCGATTAATTTTTCACATGGTTATGAAGCTCATTTGAAATTCACAACGAAAAAATTGTCTATAAAAAATTCTCTGCATCCTCAAGCTGTCAGCTCAAACTTTACCATCCGGCTTATCCAGCCTCTGAAACACCCAGCGTGCCGCAACACTCAGTTGACAATTCGGCAAGTTTCCTCATATGAGATCAATTTTTCGACTGTACATTGATATGGAGCATTGGGACAACGGGAGGGGCGAGAGAGGAAGGAGCAAGCAAACTATAGCTGGCTGTATGTGTATTCCGCATTTCTGTACTTACTTTGAATTATGCCAACAACCACGAATCGACAGACGAGAGGCATTATAAAAAAATAATATCAAGAACATTAAGCTAAACATTAAAAGTATTTGCGCGGCTAACGAGGTCTTTGAGGTGCGCGACTTGCTCCGTTCCATAGGCGATTAGATTGGACAGCTCGATGATGACACCGAGAATAACAATGAAGAGAGCGTAGAAGCAAGTGAAGAGGCGTAGTACGTACTCCCTGAATGGACAACGAATGGCTTTTTTTCTTTAATGCATATTGCTATTTCATTCAATTTAAGAGGAATAATACAATTAGATAATATTCCAAATAAAGTACGAACCGGGCGACAGGCTCGCTTATCCAATATCGAATTGGCACACTCGTATATGTCAGAATCGTACTTCGCCGCCTCGTGAGCGCCGAGCGTGTAAGGGCGGATAACACGGTTGCGGTTGACTCGACCTGCAGGGGATGAAAATTCGTTACATAAAAGAGTATTCGTAATTTTTTGTACGCGCCCAAGACACCGACGAATATGTGGTTCGTAAAATTCGTGTTAACGCGCTGAAACCTTACGAAATTGGATATCGATGAAGAATTTTATTTTTAGAAGTCCGTCAACTAGCTATCCAGTTTCCTGGTGTTCTCATTGCGGGCATAAAATAATGGCATCGAATTTTTTCACCCGTTATCTCTAATTCGGCTTTCTAACACAACGTAGTGCAATATCCATCAACAAGCGTTTTAAATTTGGGACGAAATATATGCACATATGTCACCTGCTCATGTTAGAAGCGTTTATTTTGTATTAAATTTTTCCGCAGTGTATTTATTGGTTTTTGGCGCACGAGTATTTACTCATGTGTCATTTCTTTACTCAATAAATGTGACGTAATAACCTTGACGAGTTGTGCATCGCCGCTCTCATTCCAATCCTTTAGTGGAGTCTGCGAAGATACTCGGCTAACGCCCGTAGTCCCCGCCTGCGATGGTCTTGGTGTCTTGGACGGAATGGTGACGACGCCGATGTTATTCAGTTTCTCTGATTTTCATATTCAAATTCAAATTTAATTTTTTGTATGATGCATACATATGCAAAGTCTATTTTAATTACTACTTTGTAGAACCAGAACACTTTTTTAAAGCACAAAAGTGACTGAGAGTACAGCTTAAGTGAAAAGGACACGAATACTTTTTCATTTATAATGCTAAACACAATGTGACAAGGACCATTAAGACTCCCACTGCGCTGTAATCAGGCTTTTGTTTCCTTATCAGTCGGTCTCTGTTGTATTCAAGAGCTTCTACCCTTTCCAAAATGTACTTCATGACTGCATATAATCAATGAAAGAGAATCACTGAAGATATGTAAAGAAGTTATATAGGAGTGAGTTATCGTTTAGATACACGTCACATAAATGTGAAATTCAATAAGCAATTAGAGTTGCTTGTCAACCTGGCTTGTCTTCTTCGATCAGCTTGGTGCTGATGAGGAAGGGCCCAAATGGAGCTGAGTTGGCACGGTCCCGAGCAGTGCTAGGAGAGCTAGCGGCAGCAGCGGCTTCCTCTTCGTTGATGCCATCCAGGATAGGCTCGCGTTCGCTGCCACTGAAGCCAACCGTGAAGCGGTGCACCGAGTGGTTTCGGCTGACTGCTGCTCGCCTTTAATCCCGTACTCGAGGGCATTCACAGATGAACAGCTACTGATGACTGACACGGACGAATTTCTGAACTCTAAAACCAACGCCATTTTTCAAGCGAAACCAGATGTAATGCTGATGATCATCCTTGCGTACAATCATTTTAAGAAAGGCGATCACCTCAAGATTATGCGAGACTTCAAATTGCGTTGCCTTTGCACTCTTATACATACATACATACATGCGAGTACCTACACTCAGGGCAGATGCGGCAAATGGAACATGGCATGCGTTCTTTATTTTTCGGTAATCGTCCTACTTTATAGAAACGTTCGAAGATGATTAGGGAACAAATGTCATTAAAGGAAGTATCCGACGAAAAAATAACTTCTTCTTTTATATTCCTATATGATCAAGTCTGGACTAAAAGATCGATTAGAGGTGATCCCGCTTTACGAAAGTTAGTATTTAGCCAGAAATTTGCATTTGTTTTTTTGGAGTACTGTAGAAAACGTCTCTGTCGATGCATACGGTGTATGCTCAAATTCAAGTAAGGAGTGCCAACGGGTGGGAAGAAGAGGTAGTCTCTGCCTGTCTTGCCCACTTAGCACCCCATTTTCACCAAGGGATGAGTGATACAGACGTTAGAGAAACGCGAGACAATGAAAGAAGTCGAGAGAGGTTAGATACACATACGTTTCAAATTTGAAATTTTGTAGCGGGCGCTCAAAAAAGGCTCATCCAGTTGGGAGTTTTGCACAGTTTGAAACGTAATTTTATTATTCTTTCGTCGGATACTTCCTTTAACTCCCTAGAAGGAATGAAGGACGCGCAATTAGGATCTGTCCGAATTTGCTGCGGAAAGCTGATGGACTTTAAATGGATGCCGTTACATATGCACTTTTTTGCGTCATTCGTCCTAGTTGTGCGATCACAAGCAACAGAAATCGAAAAGTGAAAATAAAATGACAAGTGTTGCGTATGTGATTTGTTATGGCTGGCTCGCTAGTCTCTCTTTCCACTCTTACTTCTCTCTCTCTCTCTCTCCGGTTTCTCGGATTTTATAGTCTTCACTCTCAATATCTCACCATCAGTCTATTCCTATTCCTTTTAAAACTCCTCTCATGTGAAGATAGTAGCATTTTACTGAACTGCAGCTACAAGTTCTGAAGAACATCCCGCGAGTGAAAAAGCAGCTTATTGTACTCAATAGCACTATAATATCGCAAACTTCACCCTTCCCCTTTTCATTCCCTTCTCTCTCACTCTTCCTCTCACACCGTTCTCTTGTCAGCCGACGAACAAATTGTAATGTTCTCTGGTGAACTGAATCAGAGAAAGTGAAGGTACGTGGCTGTCAATAGAAATGGCAGGAGAAGATAAGTTTCAGTCATTGTAAGCTGTGGATAGATTAAAGTAGGGACGCGCTTATCAGTGGAGGAAAATTTGAAATGACGCTTGCGCGAATGATACAGAATACTGTAATATATCGATTTCGATTAATTTATGCATTCTTCGAATAAATTGAAATATGTAACTTTTGGGAATAGAAGAGTGCTGTATATAAAAAAATTTTATTATGTTGAGATCATCAATCATCAGGGGTGGGCGGTGGCTGAAAGTTTCCGGAAACAGCTCCGATCACCAATCAATCATCAATCAATCAACTGTCAGGCATTAAATGCTCAGATGGATATGAGACGTTGGTATTCATCGCGGGTTGCATTCCACCAGATTTGGCCAATAGCTCGTTTCAGGTCGTGTCTCCAGCGCACTCTTGGTTTTCTGGGAAGGCGGTTCTTGTTGTTGGGCGTCCAGACAGTAGTCGCGCGAGTACATTTCTCCGTATCCATTTCTCGCACTTTGAGTGCCCAGCGCGCTTTTCGTTTCAGTCCCTCTTGGACCCAGTCGCGCAGCTTGGTGATCTGCCGTACGCGTTCGTTTCTCCAACGATCTCTCAGGGTAACTCCGATAATTTTCCTCTTCATTTTCCTTTGGGTCACGCTTATTCCCTCCTTGTCACTCGATCGAAGTGCCCATATCCTTAAAGAACTTTAGAGGTGATGCAGCTCTCAAAGAGTCATCTTCTGGTCTCCATAGGAAGTAGGCAGGATGAGACTAGATTGGACAACTTGCTCCATGCAAACCAACCAAGCCTGATCCGGTGTTCAATCTCGTCAGTGTGGTCAAGAGGGGGAGTTATATTCTTCCTCCTATTCTGCTTACAAAAATCTTGTTTCAAAATTTTTTTCTGTTATTTTACAATGGATATTGTTTCGGATCGTAGCCAAACAAGTCCGGTAATATGTGTTCTGTGGTAGAATGCTCTATTTTAATTAAATGACAGATTTATTATACAAAATACTATCAACAATTAGTTAATACAATCGACGAATAATAATACAATAAAAGGTGAGCTGAGTTGAGTGCGATTGTTGAATGTAATTACAAGAGTTGATGAAGACAATGATCTCGCTATCGGGGGGGGGCGAGCAGCTTATATACTCGCTAGGATTATGTAACTATGATTGCAGACAGTGAGATTAAAGCAAGAGAAATAGAACATCAAAAGATCTAGAATCAATATGACTCATCAAAACAATTATGAAATATGGCGAAATATATTCTAGAACAGACTGCGATTCATATAAATAGATGCACGAGATCAATCCAACAAAGAAAAGATTCTAGAAGCAATTAAAAAAGATATGACAGCAATATAAAAGAAACTAGGATTCGGCTCCTGCCGAAACATTCCCGAGCCAGCGAATGGCTTCCTAAAACATTGATGATCGTAGGAAGAGAAATCAGAATTATCCGATTCAGATATGCACCGAAAACCCAAAATATTCAATTATTTGTTGTTAAGATATATTAATGTTGAACAGTTTATCCGATTCAGAGTTGGAAGGCGCGCAAAAATGACCCTTATGAATTTTACCAAAAAATTCATTAAAGGCCTCATTTTGGCATTTGAACATTTGTTGTAGTATATAGGCATATAAACCCCCATGTTAAAAAAAAACTGAAGATTACCCCTATTTAGATGCTTTTGATTTAGAAATCCGATCCCGATTTTTACTACATTTTGAAATCAAGTTTGTCATCCACTGTAGGCCATTGGCATAAAATTGACAACAACTCGATTCAAAGTTTTTGGATTTTGAATACATTATTCAATGCGTCTATTCATTTTTCAACAGAAAAGGCCCCCAGTGATCTCACATTGTGAGTCTTTGAACGACTTTTTCGACAAAAACCTCTTTTGTTATTGTTAAAGGAAGTCTCCGGCGAATGTTGGGGCACGAAATTCAAAATAGGCAACCCTGAAGTGTCCCGCACTGAAGGGCCTCAAGCTGCCACTGGCTAAAATATGCCAAGTTCTCTACCAGTCACGTTTTCGGAAGGCTGTGATACTCTTATTTCAGTGCTGCTGCCCTTGCACTCTCTACACAAAAATTTTTGGTCAAAAAATTGCATAGGGAGCTGATCTGTTGAGAAAATTCCGGCCAATGTCTGTTGCGGGCTCCGATATGAACGCTTTCAAGAATAATGTTCGGGTTTACCCGGTTTTGCTATACATAGATCTTTTTTTCAATATGGCTATAGTTGGCGTTTTTGATGCGATCGAGCGAGGCAAAATAGGAGCGTGCTAAGATCTACAGTAGCTAATTCTCTACCCGTGATATAAAAGTGGCTATAATTCTGGAATGATAAGATGAAATTCATTCAAACTTTCCCCATCTAAGTTTTACGATGAGACGAACTGATCTATGCTTAAAATTAGCGGGAGGCATCTTTAATGGCATCTCTGGCGCAATAAAAGGTCAAATGTTAAGAGAGCCTCTCACAAGGGAATGGTCTGACGGTAAGGTGACGGATTGAAATGAAATGTGGTTTCCCTGAAAGCTGAAGTCCTAAAATATATGGAAAAGTGAAAACTTTAATAACAATCTTTCCCGTGTTCCTGGTATCGAACAACACCTCTAGGATAAATTTGGGGGAAAAAAATTTTTCGACCTTTCTCTGCCTATTTCGCAGTTTTTGTTTTCGACCTTTTAGTGCCCATGGCGAATTAGGAAGTCAAAAGTCGAAAAAAAAATTTCCCCAAATTTATCCTAGAGGTGTTGTTCGATACCAGGAACACGGGAAAGATTGTTATTTTGTACGAAAATATCGATTTCTAAAGTTAACTCATTTATAAACGACACCCGAAGCTAATTTTAGCTCGGACAGCGCATTCGAAATCAACTTTTCGGATCAAGTGGGAAATCAAGATAATGCGATGAGAATATATGTTGTGTAGAATTTCCTGCTCTACAAGATGCATCTACGGAGATATTGTTTTCAGCTGGCTCGTACGCACTATACTTCATGAAATAGGTTTTCAGCCATTTTCCAAAACGTGTGAGAACTGAATTTTCAACTTTTTATCAATAAAACGCGTGATTTGTGAAAAGGTCATTGACACCATTTTGTAGAGAATAAGATGCTGAATAAAACTGTCTGTTTAGCTTCTGTAAGCTTTTCAAATTTGGCACGTTGTATCCATATTACCGTATTCGCTCTGGTGAGAGTTGCTCCTTTCGCGTCACTTTTTCGAGGCCGGTGGGAAAGAGATTGAACTGAACTTCGACCGTATCTTGAACAGTTTTTCATGCTCTTTAATATGAAGTTAAAATCCCACGAGGAAATGAAGTTTAGGTACTCAACGATCGAAAATTCATCGCAAAAAAAAATTATGACAAAATTTAACAATAAAAAATTAAACTTTTCGAAAGAAACTCCTGATAATTTTTATTTAATATTCGACGAGAAATCGAATAAAAAAAAAGAATAGTGAAAAATGTTGACTTTAAAGCAAGATATGAATTTTCAAAATTTGAGCACACTTTATGGTATTCCTGGAAAGAAAATTTTTATAAAAATAAAATTTTCCCAAAAAGTTAATAGAGAGGTCCTTGGTCATGCCTGACCACATTCTCAATGTATGGATCCGTCATCTTGCATCTAGGGTAGGCCTGTATGGACCTCTCCTTGAGCCTTACAGAGAGGCTCTCTTAAACTAGTAAAATTTGCATCTGAAAGAGCTACTTGTTTACATCTATAATGTTATTTTTCGTTTGGAATCTCCGACACATGATATTTCGGCCTGAACGGTGCCAACCATGAACGTTGCCTTTTGCTGGATGTTGTGTAGATAGTGAATATCTACACGTATTATGCTACGTGCTTTTAGTGTTACATAGATAGTGAATATCTACACCTATTGGGGCTACGTGCTTTTTAGTAGACTATGTGAGTTAGACTAGCATTGTAGTTTGTAATCACAAATTAACGACTTTGCATTTGCCTGACCTACCGTATCGATTTTTCTATTGGCGCTCCGTTTCGAGTTATGGGTGTCGAGTAACCTACCATTCGACCCATCTCGTCGAGCTGAGTACAACAAATACAGTGTCCAATAGGTTTACAGAGATTTCGGAGATTTATCGATCGAAATCTGATCTTCACAAAAGTGATTGTAAGTGGAAAAGTTTTGGTACTAGAGTTCTGCAACCAATTTCGTTCGTCTACCCAGAGTGCGCAGGTCACAAATTAACCACTTTGTACTTGCCTGACCTACCATATCGATTTTTCTATTTGCGCTCCGTTTCGAGTTATTGGTGTCGAGTAACCTACCATTCGACCCATCTCGTGGAGCTGAGTACAACAAATACAGTGTCCACTAGGTTTACAAAGATTTCGGAGATTTATCGATCGAAATCTGATCTACACAAAGGTGCTTGTAACTGGAATAGTTTTGGTACTAGAGTTCTGCAACCAATTTCGTTCGTCTACCCAAAGTGCGCAGGTCACAAATTAACAACGTTGTATTTGTTTGACCTACCGTATCGATTTTTCTATTTGCGCTCCGTTTCGAGTTATGGGTGTCGAGTAACCTACCATTCGACCCATCTCGTCGAGCTGAGTACAACAAATACAGTGTCCACTAGGTTTACAGAGATTTCGGAGATTTATCGATCGAAATCTGATCTACACAAAAGTGCTTGTAATTGGAATAGTGTTGGTTCTAGAGTTCTTCAACCAATTTCGTTCGTCTACCCAGAGTGCGCAGATCACAAATTAACCACTTTGTATTTGAATGATTTACCGTATCGATTTTTCTATTTGCGCTCCGTTTCGAGTTATGGGCATCGAGTAACCTACCATTCGACCCAACTCTTCGAGCTGAGTACAACAAATACAGTGTCCACTAGGTTTACAAAGATTTCGGAGATTTATCGATCGAAATCTGATCTACACAAAGGTGCTTGTAACTGGAATAGTTTTGGTACTAGAGTTCTGCAACCAATTTCGTTCGTCTACCCAAAGTGCGCAGGTCACAAATTAACAACGTTGTATTTGTTTGACCTACCGTATCGATTTTTCTATTTGCGCTCCGTTTCGAGTTATGGGTGTCGAGTAACCTACCATTCGACCCATCTCGTCGAGCTGAGTACAACAAATACAGTGTCCAATAGGTTTACAGAGATTTCGGAGATTTATCGATCGAAATCTGATCTTCACAAAAGTGATTGTAAGTGGAAAAGTTTTGGTACTAGAGTTCTGCAACCAATTTCGTTCGTCTACCCAGAGTGCGCAGGTCACAAATTAACCACTTTGTACTTGCCTGACCTACCATATCGATTTTTCTATTTGCGCTCCGTTTCGAGTTATAGGTGTCGAGTAACCTACCATTCGACCCATCTCGTGGAGCTGAGTACAACAAATACAGTGTCCACTAGGTTTACAAAGATTTCGGAGATTTATCGATCGAAATCTGATCTACACAAAGGTGCTTGTAACTGGAATAGTTTTGGTACTAGAGTTCTGCAACCAATTTCGTTCGTCTACCCAAAGTGCGCAGGTCACAAATTAACAACGTTGTATTTGTTTGACCTACCGTATCGATTTTTCTATTTGCGCTCCGTTTCGAGTTATGGGTGTCGAGTAACCTACCATTCGACCCATCTCGTCGAGCTGAGTACAACAAATACAGTGTCCACTAGGTTTACAGAGATTTCGGAGATTTATCGATCGAAATCTGATCTACACAAAAGTGCTTGTAATTGGAATAGTGTTGGTTCTAGAGTTCTTCAACCAATTTCGTTCGTCTACCCAGAGTGCGCAGATCACAAATTAACCACTTTGTATTTGAATGATTTACCGTATCGATTTTTCTATTTGCGCTCCGTTTCGAGTTATGGGCATCGAGTAACCTACCATTCGACCCAACTCTTCGAGCTGAGTACAACAAATACAGTGTCCACTAGGTTTACAGAGATTTCGGAGATTTATCGATCGAAATCTGATCTACACAAAAGTGCTTGTAACTGGAATAGTTTTGGTACTAGAGTTCTGCAACCAATTTCGTTCGTCTACCCAAAGTGGGCAGATCACAAATTAACAACTTTGTATTTGTTTGACCTACCGTATCGATTTTTCTATTTGCGCTCCGTTTCGAGTTATGGGTGTCGAGTAACCTACCATTCGACCCATCTCGTCGAGCTGAGTACAACAAATACAGTGTCCACTAGGTTTACAGAGATTTCGGAGATTTATCGATCGAAATCTGATCTACACAAAGGTGCTTGTAACTGGAATAGTTTTGGTACTAGAGTTCTGCAACCAATTTCGTTCGTCTACCCAAAGTGCGCAGATCACAAATTAACAACTCTGTATTTGTTTGACCTACCGTATCGATTTTTCTATTTGCGCTCCGTTTCGAGTTATGGGTGTCGAGTAACCTACCATTCGACCCATCTCGTCGAGCTGAGTACAACAAATACAGTGTCCACTAGGTTTACAGAGATTTCGGAGATTTATCGATCGAAATCTGATCTTCACAAAAGTGCTTGTAATTGGAATAGTGTTGGTTCTAGAGTTCTACAACCAATTTCGTTCGTCTAGCAGGAGTGCGCAGATCACAAATTAACCCCGTTGTATTTGAATGATTTACCGTATCGATTTTCTATTTGCGCTCCGTTTCGAGTTATGGGCATCGAGTAACCTACCATTCGACCCAACTCGTCGAGCTGAGTACAACAAATACAGTGTCCACTAGGTTTACAGAGATTTCGGAGATTTATCGATCGAAATCTGATCTTCACAAAAGTGCTTGTAACTGGAATAGTTTTGGTACTAGAGTTCTGCAACCAATTTCGTTCGTCTACCCAAAGTGGGCAGATCACAAATTAACAACTTTGTATTTGTTTGACCTACCGTATCGATTTTTCTATTTGCGCTCCGTTTCGAGTTATGGGTGTCGAGTAACCTACCATTCGACCCATCTCGTCGAGCTGAGTACAACAAATACAGTGTCCACTAGGTTTACAGAGATTTCGGAGATTTATCGATCGAAATCTGATCTACACAAAGGTGCTTGTAACTGGAATAGTTTTGGTACTAGAGTTCTGCAACCAATTTCGTTCGTCTACCCAAAGTGCGCAGATCACAAATTAACAACTTTGTATTTGTTTGACCTACCGTATCGATTTTTCTATTTGCGCTCCGTTTCGAGTTATGGGTGTCGAGTAACCTACCATTCGACCCATCTCGTCGAGCTGAGTACAACAAATACAGTGTCCACTAGGTTTACAGAGATTTCGGAGATTTATCGATCGAAATCTGATCTTCACAAAAGTGCTTGTAATTGGAATAGTGTTGGTTCTAGAGTTCTACAACCAATTTCGTTCGTCTAGCAGGAGTGCGCAGATCACAAATTAACCCCGTTGTATTTGAATGATTTACCGTATCGATTTTCTATTTGCGCTCCGTTTAGAGTTATGGGCATCGAGTAACCTACCATTCGACCCAACTCGTCGAGCTGAGTACAACAAATACAGTGTCCACTAGGTTTACAGAGATTTCGGAGATTTATCGATCGAAATCTGATCTTCACAAAAGTGCTTGTAACTGGAATAGTTTTGGTACTAGAGTTCTGCAACCAATTTCGTTCGTCTACCCAAAGTGGGCAGATCACAAATTAACAACTTTGTATTTGTTTGACCTACCGTATCGATTTTTCTATTTGCGCTCCGTTTCGAGTTATGGGTGTCGAGTAACCTACCATTCGACCCATCTTGTCGAGCTGAGTACAACAAATACAGTGTCCACTAGGTTTACAGAGATTTCGGAGATTTATCGATCGAAATCTGATCTTCACAAAAGTGCTTGTAATTGGAATAGTGTTGGTTCTAGAGTTCTACAACCAATTTCGTTCGTCTACCCAAAGTGCGCAGATCACAAATTAACAACTTTGTATTTGTTTGACCTACCGTATCGATTTTTCTATTTGCGCTCCGTTTCGAGTTATGGGCATCGAGTAACCTACCATTCGACCCAACTCTTCGAGCTGAGTACAACAAATACAGTGTCCACTAGGTTTACAGAGATTTCGGAGATTTATCGATCGAAATCTGATCTACACAAAAGTGCTTGTAACTGGAATAGTTTTGGTACTAGAGTTCTGCAACCAATTTCGTTCGTCTACCCAAAGTGGGCAGATCACAAATTAACAACTTTGTATTTGTTTGACCTACCGTATCGATTTTTCTATTTGCGCTCCGTTTCGAGTTATGGGTGTCGAGTAACCTACCATTCGACCCATCTCGTCGAGCTGAGTACAACAAATACAGTGTCCACTAGGTTTACAGAGATTTCGGAGATTTATCGATCGAAATCTGATCTACACAAAGGTGCTTGTAACTGGAATAGTTTTGGTACTAGAGTTCTGCAACCAATTTCGTTCGTCTACCCAAAGTGCGCAGATCACAAATTAACAACTTTGTATTTGTTTGACCTACCGTATCGATTTTTCTATTTGCGCTCCGTTTCGAGTTATGGGTGTCGAGTAACCTACCATTCGACCCATCTCGTCGAGCTGAGTACAACAAATACAGTGTCCACTAGGTTTACAGAGATTTCGGAGATTTATCGATCGAAATCTGATCTTCACAAAAGTGCTTGTAATTGGAATAGTGTTGGTTCTAGAGTTCTACAACCAATTTCGTTCGTCTAGCAGGAGTGCGCAGATCACAAATTAACCCCGTTGTATTTGAATGATTTACCGTATCGATTTTCTATTTGCGCTCCGTTTCGAGTTATGGGCATCGAGTAACCTACCATTCGACCCAACTCGTCGAGCTGAGTACAACAAATACAGTGTCCACTAGGTTTACAGAGATTTCGGAGATTTATCGATCGAAATCTGATCTTCACAAAAGTGCTTGTAACTGGAATAGTTTTGGTACTAGAGTTCTGCAACCAATTTCGTTCGTCTACCCAAAGTGGGCAGATCACAAATTAACAACTTTGTATTTGTTTGACCTACCGTATCGATTTTTCTATTTGCGCTCCGTTTCGAGTTATGGGTGTCGAGTAACCTACCATTCGACCCATCTCGTCGAGCTGAGTACAACAAATACAGTGTCCACTAGGTTTACAGAGATTTCGGAGATTTATCGATCGAAATCTGATCTACACAAAGGTGCTTGTAACTGGAATAGTTTTGGTACTAGAGTTCTGCAACCAATTTCGTTCGTCTACCCAAAGTGCGCAGATCACAAATTAACAACTTTGTATTTGTTTGATCTACCGTATCGATTTTTCTATTTGCGCTCCGTTTCGAGTTATGGGTGTCGAGTAACATACCATTCGACCCATCTCGTCGAGCTGAGTACAACAAATACAGTGTCCACTAGGTTTACAGAGATTTCGGAGATTTATCGATCGAAATCTGATCTACACAAAGGTGCTTGTAACTGGAATAGTTTTGGTACTAGAGTTCTGCAACCAATTTCGTTCGTCTACCCAAAGTGCGCAGATCACAAATTAACAACTTTGTATTTGTTTGACCTACCGTATCGATTTTTCTATTTGCGCTCCGTTTCGAGTTATGGGTGTCGAGTAACCTACCATTCGACCCATCTCGTCGAGCTGAGTACAACAAATACAGTGTCCACTAGGTTTACAGAGATTTCGGAGATTTATCGATCGAAATCTGATCTTCACAAAAGTGCTTGTAATTGGAATAGTGTTGGTTCTAGAGTTCTACAACCAATTTCGTTCGTCTAGCAGGAGTGCGCAGATCACAAATTAACCCCGTTGTATTTGAATGATTTACCGTATCGATTTTCTATTTGCGCTCCGTTTCGAGTTATGGGCATCGAGTAACCTACCATTCGACCCAACTCGTCGAGCTGAGTACAACAAATACAGTGTCCACTAGGTTTACAGAGATTTCGGAGATTTATCGATCGAAATCTGATCTTCACAAAAGTGCTTGTAACTGGAATAGTTTTGGTACTAGAGTTCTGCAACCAATTTCGTTCGTCTACCCAAAGTGGGCAGATCACAAATTAACAACTTTGTATTTGTTTGACCTACCGTATCGATTTTTCTATTTGCGCTCCGTTTCGAGTTATGGGTGTCGAGTAACCTACCATTCGACCCATCTCGTCGAGCTGAGTACAACAAATACAGTGTCCACTAGGTTTACAGAGATTTCGGAGATTTATCGATCGAAATCTGATCTACACAAAGGTGCTTGTAACTGGAATAGTTTTGGTACTAGAGTTCTGCAACCAATTTCGTTCGTCTACCCAAAGTGCGCAGATCACAAATTAACAACTTTGTATTTGTTTGATCTACCGTATCGATTTTTCTATTTGCGCTCCGTTTCGAGTTATGGGTGTCGAGTAACATACCATTCGACCCATCTCGTCGAGCTGAGTACAACAAATACAGTGTCCACTAGGTTTACAGAGATTTCGGAGATTTATCGATCGAAATCTGATCTACACAAAGGTGCTTGTAACTGGAATAGTTTTGGTACTAGAGTTCTGCAACCAATTTCGTTCGTCTACCCAAAGTGCGCAGATCACAAATTAACAACTTTGTATTTGTTTGACCTACCGTATCGATTTTTCTATTTGCGCTCCGTTTCGAGTTATGGGTGTCGAGTAACCTACCATTCGACCCATCTCGTCGAGCTGAGTACAACAAATACAGTGTCCACTAGGTTTACAGAGATTTCGGAGATTTATCGATCGAAATCTGATCTTCACAAAAGTGCTTGTAATTGGAATAGTGTTGGTTCTAGAGTTCTACAACCAATTTCGTTCGTCTAGCAGGAGTGCGCAGATCACAAATTAACCCCGTTGTATTTGAATGATTTACCGTATCGATTTTCTATTTGCGCTCCGTTTAGAGTTATGGGCATCGAGTAACCTACCATTCGACCCAACTCGTCGAGCTGAGTACAACAAATACAGTGTCCACTAGGTTTACAGAGATTTCGGAGATTTATCGATCGAAATCTGATCTTCACAAAAGTGCTTGTAACTGGAATAGTTTTGGTACTAGAGTTCTGCAACCAATTTCGTTCGTCTACCCAAAGTGGGCAGATCACAAATTAACAACTTTGTATTTGTTTGACCTACCGTATCGATTTTTCTATTTGCGCTCCGTTTCGAGTTATGGGTGTCGAGTAACCTACCATTCGACCCATCTCGTCGAGCTGAGTACAACAAATACAGTGTCCACTAGGTTTACAGAGATTTCGGAGATTTATCGATCGAAATCTGATCTTCACAAAAGTGCTTGTAATTGGAATAGTGTTGGTTCTAGAGTTCTACAACCAATTTCGTTCGTCTAGCAGGAGTGCGCAGATCACAAATTAACCCCGTTGTATTTGAATGATTTACCGTATCGATTTTCTATTTGCGCTCCGTTTCGAGTTATGGGCATCGAGTAACCTACCATTCGACCCAACTCGTCGAGCTGAGTACAACAAATACAGTGTCCACTAGGTTTACAGAGATTTCGGAGATTTATCGATCGAAATCTGATCTTCACAAAAGTGCTTGTAACTGGAATAGTTTTGGTACTAGAGTTCTGCAACCAATTTCGTTCGTCTACCCAAAGTGGGCAGATCACAAATTAACAACTTTGTATTTGTTTGACCTACCGTATCGATTTTTCTATTTGCGCTCCGTTTCGAGTTATGGGTGTCGAGTAACCTACCATTCGACCCATCTCGTCGAGCTGAGTACAACAAATACAGTGTCCACTAGGTTTACAGAGATTTCGGAGATTTATCGATCGAAATCTGATCTACACAAAGGTGCTTGTAACTGGAATAGTTTTGGTACAAGAGTTCTGCAACCAATTTCGTTCGTCTACCCAAAGTGCGCAGATCACAAATTAACAACTTTGTATTTGTTTGACCTACCGTATCGATTTTTCTATTTGCGCTCCGTTTCGAGTTATGGGTGTCGAGTAACCTACCATTCGACCCATCTCGTCGAGCTGAGTACAACAAATACAGTGTCCACTAGGTTTACAGAGATTTCGGAGATTTATCGATCGAAATCTGATCTTCACAAAAGTGCTTGTAACTGGAATAGTTTTGGTACTAGAGTTCTGCAACCAATTTCGTTCGTCTACCCAAAGTGGGCAGATCACAAATTAACAACTTTGTATTTGTTTGACCTACCGTATCGATTTTTCTATTTGCGCTCCGTTTCGAGTTATGGGTGTCGAGTAACCTACCATTCGACCCATCTCGTCGAGCTGAGTACAACAAATACAGTGTCCACTAGGTTTACAGAGATTTCGGAGATTTATCGATCGAAATCTGATCTTCACAAAAGTGCTTGTAATTGGAATAGTGTTGGTTCTAGAGTTCTACAACCAATTTCGTTCGTCTAGCAGGAGTGCGCAGATCACAAATTAACCCCGTTGTATTTGAATGATTTACCGTATCGATTTTCTATTTGCGCTCCGTTTCGAGTTATGGGCATCGAGTAACCTACCATTCGACCCAACTCGTCGAGCTGAGTACAACAAATACAGTGTCCACTAGGTTTACAGAGATTTCGGAGATTTATCGATCGAAATCTGATCTTCACAAAAGTGCTTGTAACTGGAATAGTTTTGGTACTAGAGTTCTGCAACCAATTTCGTTCGTCTACCCAAAGTGGGCAGATCACAAATTAACAACTTTGTATTTGTTTGACCTACCGTATCGATTTTTCTATTTGCGCTCCGTTTCGAGTTATGGGTGTCGAGTAACCTACCATTCGACCCATCTCGTCGAGCTGAGTACAACAAATACAGTGTCCACTAGGTTTACAGAGATTTCGGAGATTTATCGATCGAAATCTGATCTACACAAAGGTGCTTGTAACTGGAATAGTTTTGGTACTAGAGTTCTGCAACCAATTTCGTTCGTCTACCCAAAGTGCGCAGATCACAAATTAACAACTTTGTATTTGTTTGACCTACCGTATCGATTTTTCTATTTGCGCTCCGTTTCGAGTTATGGGTGTCGAGTAACCTACCATTCGACCCATCTCGTCGAGCTGAGTACAACAAATACAGTGTCCACTAGGTTTACAGAGATTTCGGAGATTTATCGATCGAAATCTGATCTTCACAAAAGTGCTTGTAACTGGAATAGTTTTGGTACTAGAGTTCTGCAACCAATTTCGTTCGTCTACCCAAAGTGGGCAGATCACAAATTAACAACTTTGTATTTGTTTGACCTACCGTATCGATTTTTCTATTTGCGCTCCGTTTCGAGTTATGGGTGTCGAGTAACCTACCATTCGACCCATCTCGTCGAGCTGAGTACAACAAATACAGTGTCCACTAGGTTTACAGAGATTTCGGAGATTTATCGATCGAAATCTGATCTACACAAAGGTGCTTGTAACTGGAATAGTTTTGGTACTAGAGTTCTGCAACCAATTTCGTTCGTCTACCCAAAGTGCGCAGATCACAAATTAACAACTTTGTATTTGTTTGACCTACCGTATCGATTTTTCTATTTGCGCTCCGTTTCGAGTTATGGGTGTCGAGTAACCTACCATTCGACCCATCTCGTCGAGCTGAGTACAACAAATACAGTGTCCACTAGGTTTACAGAGATTTCGGAGATTTATCGATCGAAATCTGATCTTCACAAAAGTGCTTGTAATTGGAATAGTGTTGGTTCTAGAGTTCTACAACCAATTTCGTTCGTCTAGCAGGAGTGCGCAGATCACAAATTAACCCCGTTGTATTTGAATGATTTACCGTATCGATTTTCTATTTGCGCTCCGTTTCGAGTTATGGGCATCGAGTAACCTACCATTCGACCCAACTCGTCGAGCTGAGTACAACAAATACAGTGTCCACTAGGTTTACAGAGATTTCGGAGATTTATCGATCGAAATCTGATCTTCACAAAAGTGCTTGTAACTGGAATAGTTTTGGTACTAGAGTTCTGCAACCAATTTCGTTCGTCTACCCAAAGTGGGCAGATCACAAATTAACAACTTTGTATTTGTTTGACCTACCGTATCGATTTTTCTATTTGCGCTCCGTTTCGAGTTATGGGTGTCGAGTAACCTACCATTCGACCCATCTCGTCGAGCTGAGTACAACAAATACAGTGTCCACTAGGTTTACAGAGATTTCGGAGATTTATCGATCGAAATCTGATCTACACAAAGGTGCTTGTAACTGGAATAGTTTTGGTACTAGAGTTCTGCAACCAATTTCGTTCGTCTACCCAAAGTGCGCAGATCACAAATTAACCCCGTTGTATTTGAATGATTTACCGTATCGATTTTCTATTTGCGCTCCGTTTCGAGTTATGGGCATCGAGTAACCTACCATTCGACCCATCTCGTCGAGCTGAGTACAACAAATACAGTGTCCACTAGGTTTACAGAGATTTCGGAGATTTATCGATCGAAATCTGATCTACACAAAGGTGCTTGTAACTGGAATAGTTTTGGTACTAGAGTTCTGCAACCAATTTCGTTCGTCTACCCAAAGTGCGCAGATCACAAATTAACAACTTTGTATTTGTTTGACCTACCGTATCGATTTTTCTATTTGCGCTCCGTTTCGAGTTATGGGTGTCGAGTAACCTACCATTCGACCCATCTCGTCGAGCTGAGTACAACAAATACAGTGTCCACTAGGTTTACAGAGATTTCGGAGATTTATCGATCGAAATCTGATCTTCACAAAAGTGCTTGTAACTGGAATAGTTTTGGTACTAGAGTTCTGCAACCAATTTCGTTCGTCTACCCAAAGTGGGCAGATCACAAATTAACAACTTTGTATTTGTTTGACCTACCGTATCGATTTTTCTATTTGCGCTCCGTTTCGAGTTATGGGTGTCGAGTAACCTACCATTCGACCCATCTCGTCGAGCTGAGTACAACAAATACAGTGTCCACTAGGTTTACAGAGATTTCGGAGATTTATCGATCGAAATCTGATCTACACAAAGGTGCTTGTAACTGGAATAGTTTTGGTACTAGAGTTCTGCAACCAATTTCGTTCGTCTACCCAAAGTGCGCAGATCACAAATTAACAACTTTGTATTTGTTTGACCTACCGTATCGATTTTTCTATTTGCGCTCCGTTTCGAGTTATGGGTGTCGAGTAACCTACCATTCGACCCATCTCGTCGAGCTGAGTACAACAAATACAGTGTCCACTAGGTTTACAGAGATTTCGGAGATTTATCGATCGAAATCTGATCTTCACAAAAGTGCTTGTAATTGGAATAGTGTTGGTTCTAGAGTTCTACAACCAATTTCGTTCGTCTAGCAGGAGTGCGCAGATCACAAATTAACCCCGTTGTATTTGAATGATTTACCGTATCGATTTTCTATTTGCGCTCCGTTTCGAGTTATGGGCATCGAGTAACCTACCATTCGACCCAACTCGTCGAGCTGAGTACAACAAATACAGTGTCCACTAGGTTTACAGAGATTTCGGAGATTTATCGATCGAAATCTGATCTTCACAAAAGTGCTTGTAACTGGAATAGTTTTGGTACTAGAGTTCTGCAACCAATTTCGTTCGTCTACCCAAAGTGGGCAGATCACAAATTAACAACTTTGTATTTGTTTGACCTACCGTATCGATTTTTCTATTTGCGCTCCGTTTCGAGTTATGGGTGTCGAGTAACCTACCATTCGACCCATCTCGTCGAGCTGAGTACAACAAATACAGTGTCCACTAGGTTTACAGAGATTTCGGAGATTTATCGATCGAAATCTGATCTACACAAAAGTGCTTGTAACTGGAATAGTTTTGGTACTAGAGTTCTGCAACCAATTTCGTTCGTCTACCCAAAGTGCGCAGATCACAAATTAACCCCGTTGTATTTGAATGATTTACCGTATCGATTTTCTATTTGCGCTCCGTTTCGAGTTATGGGCATCGAGTAACCTACCATTCGACCCAACTCGTCGAGCTGAGTACAACAAATACAGTGTCCACTAGGTTTACAGAGATTTCGGAGATTTATCGATCGAAATCTGATCTTCACAAAAGTGCTTGTAACTGGAATAGTTTTGGTACTAGAGTTCTGCAACCAATTTCGTTCGTCTACCCAAAGTGGGCAGATCACAAATTAACAACTTTGTATTTGTTTGACCTACCGTATCGATTTTTCTATTTGCGCTCCGTTTCGAGTTATGGGTGTCGAGTAACCTACCATTCGACCCATCTCGTCGAGCTGAGTACAACAAATACAGTGTCCACTAGGTTTACAGAGATTTCGGAGATTTATCGATCGAAATCTGATCTTCACAAAAGTGCTTGTAATTGGAATAGTGTTGGTTCTAGAGTTCTACAACCAATTTCGTTCGTCTACCCAAAGTGCGCAGATCACAAATTAACAACTTTGTATTTGTTTGACCTACCGTATCGATTTTTCTATTTGCGCTCCGTTTCGAGTTATGGGCATCGAGTAACCTACCATTCGACCCAACTCGTCGAGCTGAGTACAACAAATACAGTGTCCACTAGGTTTACAGAGATTTCGGAGATTTATCGATCGAAATCTGATCTACACAAAAGTGCTTGTAACTGGAATAGTTTTGGTACTAGAGTTCTGCAACCAATTTCGTTCGTCTACCCAAAGTGGGCAGATCACAAATTAACAACTTTGTATTTGTTTGACCTACCGTATCGATTTTTCTATTTGCGCTCCGTTTCGAGTTATGGGTGTCGAGTAACCTACCATTCGACCCATCTCGTCGAGCTGAGTACAACAAATACAGTGTCCACTAGGTTTACAGAGATTTCGGAGATTTATCGATCGAAATCTGATCTTCACAAAAGTGCTTGTAATTGGAATAGTGTTGGTTCTAGAGTTCTACAACCAATTTCGTTCGTCTAGCAGGAGTGCGCAGATCACAAATTAACCCCGTTGTATTTGAATGATTTACCGTATCGATTTTCTATTTGCGCTCCGTTTCGAGTTATGGGCATCGAGTAACCTACCATTCGACCCAACTCGTCGAGCTGAGTACAACAAATACAGTGTCCACTAGGTTTACAGAGATTTCGGAGATTTATCGATCGAAATCTGATCTTCACAAAAGTGCTTGTAACTGGAATAGTTTTGGTACTAGAGTTCTGCAACCAATTTCGTTCGTCTACCCAAAGTGGGCAGATCACAAATTAACAACTTTGTATTTGTTTGACCTACCGTATCGATTTTTCTATTTGCGCTCCGTTTCGAGTTATGGGTGTCGAGTAACCTACCATTCGACCCATCTCGTCGAGCTGAGTACAACAAATACAGTGTCCACTAGGTTTACAGAGATTTCGGAGATTTATCGATCGAAATCTGATCTACACAAAAGTGCTTGTAACTGGAATAGTTTTGGTACTAGAGTTCTGCAACCAATTTCGTTCGTCTACCCAAAGTGCGCAGATCACAAATTAACAACTTTGTATTTGTTTGATCTACCGTATCGATTTTTCTATTTGCGCTCCGTTTCGAGTTATGGGTGTCGAGTAACCTACCATTCGACCCATCTCGTCGAGCTGAGTACAACAAATACAGTGTCCACTAGGTTTACAGAGATTTCGGAGATTTATCGATCGAAATCTGATCTTCACAAAGGTGCTTGTAACTGGAATAGTTTTGGTACTAGAGTTCTGCAACCAATTTCGTTCGTCTACCCAAAGTGCGCAGATCACAAATTAACAACTTTGTATTTGTTTGACCTACCGTATCGATTTTTCTATTTGCGCTCCGTTTCGAGTTATGGGTGTCGAGTAACCTACCATTCGACCCATCTCGTCGAGCTGAGTACAACAAATACAGTGTCCACTAGGTTTACAGAGATTTCGGAGATTTATCGATCGAAATCTGATCTTCACAAAAGTGCTTGTAATTGGAATAGTGTTGGTTCTAGAGTTCTACAACCAATTTCGTTCGTCTACCAGGAGTGCGCAGATCACAAATTAACCCCGTTGTATTTGAATGATTTACCGTATCGATTTTCTATTTGCGCTCCGTTTCGAGTTATGGGCATCGAGTAACCTACCATTCGACCCAACTCGTCGAGCTGAGTACAACAAATACAGTGTCCACTAGGTTTACAGAGATTTCGGAGATTTATCGATCGAAATCTGATCTTCACAAAAGTGCTTGTAACTGGAATAGTTTTGGTACTAGAGTTCTGCAACCAATTTCGTTCGTCTACCCAAAGTGGGCAGATCACAAATTAACAACTTTGTATTTGTTTGACCTACCGTATCGATTTTTCTATTTGCGCTCCGTTTCGAGTTATGGGTGTCGAGTAACCTACCATTCGACCCATCTCGTCGAGCTGAGTACAACAAATACAGTGTCCACTAGGTTTACAGAGATTTCGGAGATTTATCGATCGAAATCTGATCTTCACAAAAGTGCTTGTAACTGGAATAGTTTTGGTACTAGAGTTCTGCAACCAATTTCGTTCGTCTACCCAAAGTGCGCAGATCACAAATTAACAACTTTGTATTTGTTTGACCTACCGTATCGATTTTTCTATTTGCGCTCCGTTTCGAGTTATGGGTGTCGAGTAACCTACCATTCGACCCATCTCGTCGAGCTGAGTACAACAAATACAGTGTCCACTAGGTTTACAGAGATTTCGGAGATTTATCGATCGAAATCTGATCTTCACAAAAGTGCTTGTAACTGGAATAGTTTTGGTACTAGAGTTCTGCAACCAATTTCGTTCGTCTACCCAAAGTGGGCAGATCACAAATTAACAACTTTGTATTTGTTTGACCTACCGTATCGATTTTTCTATTTGCGCTCCGTTTCGAGTTATGGGTGTCGAGTAACCTACCATTCGACCCATCTCGTCGAGCTGAGTACAACAAATACAGTGTCCACTAGGTTTACAGAGATTTCGGAGATTTATCGATCGAAATCTGATCTTCACAAAAGTGCTTGTAACTGGAATAGTTTTGGTACTAGAGTTCTGCAACCAATTTCGTTCGTCTACCCAAAGTGCGCAGATCACAAATTAACAACTTTGTATTTGTTTGACCTACCGTATCGATTTTTCTATTTGCGCTCCGTTTCGAGTTATGGGTGTCGAGTAACCTACCATTCGACCCATCTCGTCGAGCTGAGTACAACAAATACAGTGTCCACTAGGTTTACAGAGATTTCGGAGATTTATCGATCGAAATCTGATCTTCACAAAAGTGCTTGTAATTGGAATAGTTTTGGTTCTAGAGTTCTGCAACCAATTTCGTTCGTCTACCAAAGTGCGCAGATCACAAATTAACAACTTTGTATTTGTTTGATTTACCGTATCGATTTTTCTATTTGCGCTCCGTTTCGAGTTATGGGCATCGAGTAACCTACCATTCGACCCAACTCGTCGAGCTGAGTACAACAAATACAGTGTCCACTAGGTTTACAGAGATTTCGGAGATTTATCGATCGAAATCTGATCTTCACAAAAGTGCTTGTAACTGGAATAGTTTTGGTACTAGAGTTCTGCAACCAATTTCGTTCGTCTACCCAAAGTGCGCAGATCACAAATTAACAACTTTGTATTTGTTTGACCTACCGTATCGATTTTTCTATTTGCGCTCCGTTTCGAGTTATGGGTGTCGAGTAACCTACCATTCGACCCATCTCGTCGAGCTGAGTACAACAAATACAGTGTCCACTAGGTTTACAGAGATTTCGGAGATTTATCGATCGAAATCTGATCTTCACAAAAGTGCTTGTAACTGGAATAGTTTTGGTACTAGAGTTCTGCAACCAATTTCGTTCGTCTACCCAAAGTGCGCAGATCACAAATTAACAACTTTGTATTTGTTTGACCTACCGTATCGATTTTTCTATTTGCGCTCCGTTTCGAGTTATGGGTGTCGAGTAACCTACCATTCGACCCATCTCGTCGAGCTGAGTACAACAAATACAGTGTCCACTAGGTTTACAGAGATTTCGGAGATTTATCGATCGAAATCTGATCTTCACAAAAGTGCTTGTAACTGGAATAGTTTTGGTACTAGAGTTCTGCAACCAATTTCGTTCGTCTACCCAAAGTGCGCAGATCACAAATTAACAACTTTGTATTTGTTTGACCTACCGTATCGATTTTTCTATTTGCGCTCCGTTTCGAGTTATGGGTGTCGAGTAACCTACCATTCGACCCATCTCGTCGAGCTGAGTACAACAAATACAGTGTCCACTAGGTTTACAGAGATTTCGGAGATTTATCGATCGAAATCTGATCTTCACAAAAGTGCTTGTAACTGGAATAGTTTTGGTACTAGAGTTCTGCAACCAATTTCGTTCGTCTACCAAAGTGCGCAGATCACAAATTAACAACTTTGTATTTGTTTGACCTACCGTATCGATTTTTCTATTTGCGCTCCGTTTCGAGTTATGGGTGTCGAGTAACCTACCATTCGACCCATCTCGTCGAGCTGAGTACAACAAATACAGTGTCCACTAGGTTTACAGAGATTTCGGAGATTTATCGATCGAAATCTGATCTTCACAAAAGTGCTTGTAATTGGAATAGTGTTGGTACTAGAGTTCTACAACCAATTTCGTTCGTCTACCAAAGTGCGCAGATCACAAATTAACAACTTTGTATTTGAATGATTTACCGTATCGATTTTTCTATTTGCGCTCCGTTTCGAGTTATGGGTGTCGAGTAACCTACCATTCGACCCATCTCGTCGAGCTGAGTACAACAAATACAGTGTCCACTAGGTTTACAGAGATTTCGGAGATTTATCGATCGAAATCTGATCTTCACAAAAGTGCTTGTAACTGGAATAGTTTTGGTACTAGAGTTCTGCAACCAATTTCGTTCGTCTACCCAAAGTGCGCAGATCACAAATTAACAACTTTGTATTTGTTTGACCTACCGTATCGATTTTTCTATTTGCGCTCCGTTTCGAGTTATGGGTGTCGAGTAACCTACCATTCGACCCATCTCGTCGAGCTGAGTACAACAAATACAGTGTCCACTAGGTTTACAGAGATTTCGGAGATTTATCGATCGAAATCTGATCTTCACAAAAGTGCTTGTAACTGGAATAGTTTTGGTACTAGAGTTCTGCAACCAATTTCGTTCGTCTACCCAAAGTGCGCAGATCACAAATTAACAACTTTGTATTTGTTTGACCTACCGTATCGATTTTTCTATTTGCGCTCCGTTTCGAGTTATGGGTGTCGAGTAACCTACCATTCGACCCATCTCGTCGAGCTGAGTACAACAAATACAGTGTCCACTAGGTTTACAGAGATTTCGGAGATTTATCGATCGAAATCTGATCTTCACAAAAGTGCTTGTAACTGGAATAGTTTTGGTACTAGAGTTCTGCAACCAATTTCGTTCGTCTACCCAAAGTGCGCAGATCACAAATTAACAACTTTGTATTTGTTTGACCTACCGTATCGATTTTTCTATTTGCGCTCCGTTTCGAGTTATGGGTGTCGAGTAACCTACCATTCGACCCATCTCGTCGAGCTGAGTACAACAAATACAGTGTCCACTAGGTTTACAGAGATTTCGGAGATTTATCGATCGAAATCTGATCTTCACAAAAGTGCTTGTAACTGGAATAGTTTTGGTACTAGAGTTCTGCAACCAATTTCGTTCGTCTACCCAAAGTGCGCAGATCACAAATTAACAACTTTGTATTTGTTTGACCTACCGTATCGATTTTTCTATTTGCGCTCCGTTTCGAGTTATGGGTGTCGAGTAACCTACCATTCGACCCATCTCGTCGAGCTGAGTACAACAAATACAGTGTCCACTAGGTTTACAGAGATTTCGGAGATTTATCGATCGAAATCTGATCTTCACAAAAGTGCTTGTAATTGGAATAGTTTTGGTACTAGAGTTCTGCAACCAATTTCGTTCGTCTACCCAAAGTGCGCAGATCACAAATTAACAACTTTGTATTTGAATGATTTACCGTATCGATTTTTCTATTTGCGCTCCGTTTCGAGTTATGGGCATCGAGTAACCTACCATTCGACCCAACTCGTCGAGCTGAGTACAACAAATACAGTGTCCACTAGGTTTACAGAGATTTCGGAGATTTATCGATCGAAATCTGATCTTCACAAAAGTGCTTGTAACTGGAATAGTTTTGGTACTAGAGTTCTGCAACCAATTTCGTTCGTCTACCCAAAGTGGGCAGATCACAAATTAACAACTTTGTATTTGTTTGACCTACCGTATCGATTTTTCTATTTGCGCTCCGTTTCGAGTTATGGGTGTCGAGTAACCTACCATTCGACCCATCTCGTCGAGCTGAGTACAACAAATACAGTGTCCACTAGGTTTACAGAGATTTCGGAGATTTATCGATCGAAATCTGATCTACACAAAAGTGCTTGTAACTGGAATAGTTTTGGTACTAGAGTTCTGCAACCAATTTCGTTCGTCTACCCAAAGTGCGCAGATCACAAATTAACAACTTTGTATTTGTTTGACCTACCGTATCGATTTTTCTATTTGCGCTCCGTTTCGAGTTATGGGTGTCGAGTAACCTACCATTCGACCCATCTCGTCGAGCTGAGTACAACAAATACAGTGTCCACTAGGTTTACAGAGATTTCGGAGATTTATCGATCGAAATCTGATCTTCACAAAAGTGCTTGTAACTGGAATAGTTTTGGTACTAGAGTTCTGCAACCAATTTCGTTCGTCTACCCAAAGTGCGCAGATCACAAATTAACAACTTTGTATTTGTTTGACCTACCGTATCGATTTTTCTATTTGCGCTCCGTTTCGAGTTATGGGTGTCGAGTAACCTACCATTCGACCCATCTCGTCGAGCTGAGTACAACAAATACAGTGTCCACTAGGTTTACAGAGATTTCGGAGATTTATCGATCGAAATCTGATCTTCACAAAAGTGCTTGTAACTGGAATAGTTTTGGTACTAGAGTTCTGCAACCAATTTCGTTCGTCTACCCAAAGTGCGCAGATCACAAATTAACAACTTTGTATTTGTTTGACCTACCGTATCGATTTTTCTATTTGCGCTCCGTTTCGAGTTATGGGTGTCGAGTAACCTACCATTCGACCCATCTCGTCGAGCTGAGTACAACAAATACAGTGTCCACTAGGTTTACAGAGATTTCGGAGATTTATCGATCGAAATCTGATCTTCACAAAAGTGCTTGTAACTGGAATAGTTTTGGTACTAGAGTTCTGCAACCAATTTCGTTCGTCTACCCAAAGTGCGCAGATCACAAATTAACAACTTTGTATTTGTTTGACCTACCGTATCGATTTTTCTATTTGCGCTCCGTTTCGAGTTATGGGTGTCGAGTAACCTACCATTCGACCCATCTCGTCGAGCTGAGTACAACAAATACAGTGTCCACTAGGTTTACAGAGATTTCGGAGATTTATCGATCGAAATCTGATCTTCACAAAAGTGCTTGTAACTGGAATAGTTTTGGTACTAGAGTTCTGCAACCAATTTCGTTCGTCTACCCAAAGTGCGCAGATCACAAATTAACAACTTTGTATTTGTTTGACCTACCGTATCGATTTTTCTATTTGCGCTCCGTTTCGAGTTATGGGTGTCGAGTAACCTACCATTCGACCCATCTCGTCGAGCTGAGTACAACAAATACAGTGTCCACTAGGTTTACAGAGATTTCGGAGATTTATCGATCGAAATCTGATCTACACAAAAGTGCTTGTAACTGGAATAGTTTTGGTACTAGAGTTCTGCAACCAATTTCGTTCGTCTACCCAAAGTGCGCAGATCACAAATTAACAACTTTGTATTTGTTTGACCTACCGTATCGATTTTTCTATTTGCGCTCCGTTTCGAGTTATGGGTGTCGAGTAACCTACCATTCGACCCATCTCGTCGAGCTGAGTACAACAAATACAGTGTCCACTAGGTTTACAGAGATTTCGGAGATTTATCGATCGAAATCTGATCTTCACAAAAGTGCTTGTAATTGGAATAGTGTTGGTTCTAGAGTTCTACAACCAATTTCGTTCGTCTACCAGGAGTGCGCAGATCACAAATTAACCCCGTTGTATTTGAATGATTTACCGTATCGATTTTCTATTTGCGCTCCGTTTCGAGTTATGGGCATCGAGTAACCTACCATTCGACCCAACTCGTCGAGCTGAGTACAACAAATACAGTGTCCACTAGGTTTACAGAGATTTCGGAGATTTATCGATCGAAATCTGATCTTCACAAAAGTGCTTGTAACTGGAATAGTTTTGGTACTAGAGTTCTGCAACCAATTTCGTTCGTCTACCCAAAGTGGGCAGATCACAAATTAACAACTTTGTATTTGTTTGACCTACCGTATCGATTTTTCTATTTGCGCTCCGTTTCGAGTTATGGGTGTCGAGTAACCTACCATTCGACCCATCTCGTCGAGCTGAGTACAACAAATACAGTGTCCACTAGGTTTACAGAGATTTCGGAGATTTATCGATCGAAATCTGATCTTCACAAAAGTGCTTGTAACTGGAATAGTTTTGGTACTAGAGTTCTGCAACCAATTTCGTTCGTCTACCCAAAGTGCGCAGATCACAAATTAACAACTTTGTATTTGTTTGATCTACCGTATCGATTTTTCTATTTGCGCTCCGTTTCGAGTTATGGGTGTCGAGTAACCTACCATTCGACCCATCTCGTCGAGCTGAGTACAACAAATACAGTGTCCACTAGGTTTACAGAGATTTCGGAGATTTATCGATCGAAATCTGATCTTCACAAAAGTGCTTGTAACTGGAATAGTTTTGGTACTAGAGTTCTGCAACCAATTTCGTTCGTCTACCCAAAGTGCGCAGATCACAAATTAACAACTTTGTATTTGTTTGACCTACCGTATCGATTTTTCTATTTGCGCTCCGTTTCGAGTTATGGGTGTCGAGTAACCTACCATTCGACCCATCTCGTCGAGCTGAGTACAACAAATACAGTGTCCACTAGGTTTACAGAGATTTCGGAGATTTATCGATCGAAATCTGATCTTCACAAAAGTGCTTGTAACTGGAATAGTTTTGGTACTAGAGTTCTGCAACCAATTTCGTTCGTCTACCCAAAGTGCGCAGATCACAAATTAACAACTTTGTATTTGTTTGACCTACCGTATCGATTTTTCTATTTGCGCTCCGTTTCGAGTTATGGGTGTCGAGTAACCTACCATTCGACCCATCTCGTCGAGCTGAGTACAACAAATACAGTGTCCACTAGGTTTACAGAGATTTCGGAGATTTATCGATCGAAATCTGATCTTCACAAAAGTGCTTGTAATTGGAATAGTTTTGGTACTAGAGTTCTGCAACCAATTTCGTTCGTCTACCAAAGTGCGCAGATCACAAATTAACCCTTTGTATTTGAATGATTTACCGTATCGATTTTTCTATTTGCGCTCCGTTTCGAGTTATGGGCATCGAGTAACCTACCATTCGACCCAACTCGTCGAGCTGAGTACAACAAATACAGTGTCCACTAGGTTTACAGAGATTTCGGAGATTTATCGATCGAAATCTGATCTTCACAAAAGTGCTTGTAACTGGAATAGTTTTGGTACTAGAGTTCTGCAACCAATTTCGTTCGTCTACCCAAAGTGCGCAGATCACAAATTAACAACTTTGTATTTGTTTGACCTACCGTATCGATTTTTCTATTTGCGCTCCGTTTCGAGTTATGGGTGTCGAGTAACCTACCATTCGACCCATCTCGTCGAGCTGAGTACAACAAATACAGTGTCCACTAGGTTTACAGAGATTTCGGAGATTTATCGATCGAAATCTGATCTTCACAAAAGTGCTTGTAACTGGAATAGTTTTGGTACTAGAGTTCTGCAACCAATTTCGTTCGTCTACCCAAAGTGCGCAGATCACAAATTAACAACTTTGTATTTGTTTGACCTACCGTATCGATTTTTCTATTTGCGCTCCGTTTCGAGTTATGGGTGTCGAGTAACCTACCATTCGACCCATCTCGTCGAGCTGAGTACAACAAATACAGTGTCCACTAGGTTTACAGAGATTTCGGAGATTTATCGATCGAAATCTGATCTTCACAAAAGTGCTTGTAACTGGAATAGTTTTGGTACTAGAGTTCTGCAACCAATTTCGTTCGTCTACCCAAAGTGCGCAGATCACAAATTAACAACTTTGTATTTGTTTGACCTACCGTATCGATTTTTCTATTTGCGCTCCGTTTCGAGTTATGGGTGTCGAGTAACCTACCATTCGACCCATCTCGTCGAGCTGAGTACAACAAATACAGTGTCCACTAGGTTTACAGAGATTTCGGAGATTTATCGATCGAAATCTGATCTTCACAAAAGTGCTTGTAACTGGAATAGTTTTGGTACTAGAGTTCTGCAACCAATTTCGTTCGTCTACCCAAAGTGCGCAGATCACAAATTAACAACTTTGTATTTGTTTGACCTACCGTATCGATTTTTCTATTTGCGCTCCGTTTCGAGTTATGGGTGTCGAGTAACCTACCATTCGACCCATCTCGTCGAGCTGAGTACAACAAATACAGTGTCCACTAGGTTTACAGAGATTTCGGAGATTTATCGATCGAAATCTGATCTTCACAAAAGTGCTTGTAATTGGAATAGTTTTGGTACTAGAGTTCTGCAACCAATTTCGTTCGTCTACCAAAGTGCGCAGATCACAAATTAACCCCTTTGTATTTGAATGATTTACCGTATCGATTTTCTATTTGCGCTCCGTTTCGAGTTATGGGCATCGAGTAACCTACCATTCGACCCAACTCGTCGAGCTGAGTACAACAAATACAGTGTCCACTAGGTTTACAGAGATTTCGGAGATTTATCGATCGAAATCTGATCTTCACAAAAGTGCTTGTAACTGGAATAGTTTTGGTACTAGAGTTCTGCAACCAATTTCGTTCGTCTACCCAAAGTGGCAGATCACAAATTAACAACTTTGTATTTGTTTGACCTACCGTATCGATTTTTCTATTTGCGCTCCGTTTCGAGTTATGGGTGTCGAGTAACCTACCATTCGACCCATCTCGTCGAGCTGAGTACAACAAATACAGTGTCCACTAGGTTTACAGAGATTTCGGAGATTTATCGATCGAAATCTGATCTTCACAAAAGTGCTTGTAACTGGAATAGTTTTGGTACTAGAGTTCTGCAACCAATTTCGTTCGTCTACCCAAAGTGCGCAGATCACAAATTAACAACTTTGTATTTGTTTGACCTACCGTATCGATTTTTCTATTTGCGCTCCGTTTCGAGTTATGGGTGTCGAGTAACCTACCATTCGACCCATCTCGTCGAGCTGAGTACAACAAATACAGTGTCCACTAGGTTTACAGAGATTTCGGAGATTTATCGATCGAAATCTGATCTTCACAAAAGTGCTTGTAACTGGAATAGTTTTGGTACTAGAGTTCTGCAACCAATTTCGTTCGTCTACCCAAAGTGCGCAGATCACAAATTAACAACTTTGTATTTGTTTGACCTACCGTATCGATTTTTCTATTTGCGCTCCGTTTCGAGTTATGGGTGTCGAGTAACCTACCATTCGACCCATCTCGTCGAGCTGAGTACAACAAATACAGTGTCCACTAGGTTTACAGAGATTTCGGAGATTTATCGATCGAAATCTGATCTTCACAAAAGTGCTTGTAATTGGAATAGTGTTGGTTCTAGAGTTCTACAACCAATTTCGTTCGTCTACCAGAGTGCGCAGATCACAAATTAACCCCTTTGTATTTGAATGATTTACCGTATCGATTTTTCTATTTGCGCTCCGTTTCGAGTTATGGGCATCGAGTAACCTACCATTCGACCCAACTCGTCGAGCTGAGTACAACAAATACAGTGTCCACTAGGTTTACAGAGATTTCGGAGATTTATCGATCGAAATCTGATCTTCACAAAAGTGCTTGTAACTGGAATAGTTTTGGTACTAGAGTTCTGCAACCAATTTCGTTCGTCTACCCAAAGTGGGCAGATCACAAATTAACAACTTTGTATTTGTTTGACCTACCGTATCGATTTTTCTATTTGCGCTCCGTTTCGAGTTATGGGTGTCGAGTAACCTACCATTCGACCCATCTCGTCGAGCTGAGTACAACAAATACAGTGTCCACTAGGTTTACAGAGATTTCGGAGATTTATCGATCGAAATCTGATCTTCACAAAAGTGCTTGTAACTGGAATAGTTTTGGTACTAGAGTTCTGCAACCAATTTCGTTCGTCTACCCAAAGTGCGCAGATCACAAATTAACAACTTTGTATTTGTTTGACCTACCGTATCGATTTTTCTATTTGCGCTCCGTTTCGAGTTATGGGTGTCGAGTAACCTACCATTCGACCCATCTCGTCGAGCTGAGTACAACAAATACAGTGTCCACTAGGTTTACAGAGATTTCGGAGATTTATCGATCGAAATCTGATCTTCACAAAAGTGCTTGTAACTGGAATAGTTTTGGTACTAGAGTTCTGCAACCAATTTCGTTCGTCTACCCAAAGTGCGCAGATCACAAATTAACAACTTTGTATTTGTTTGACCTACCGTATCGATTTTTCTATTTGCGCTCCGTTTCGAGTTATGGGTGTCGAGTAACCTACCATTCGACCCATCTCGTCGAGCTGAGTACAACAAATACAGTGTCCACTAGGTTTACAGAGATTTCGGAGATTTATCGATCGAAATCTGATCTTCACAAAAGTGCTTGTAACTGGAATAGTTTTGGTACTAGAGTTCTGCAACCAATTTCGTTCGTCTACCCAAAGTGCGCAGATCACAAATTAACAACTTTGTATTTGTTTGACCTACCGTATCGATTTTTCTATTTGCGCTCCGTTTCGAGTTATGGGTGTCGAGTAACCTACCATTCGACCCATCTCGTCGAGCTGAGTACAACAAATACAGTGTCCACTAGGTTTACAGAGATTTCGGAGATTTATCGATCGAAATCTGATCTTCACAAAAGTGCTTGTAATTGGAATAGTGTTGGTACTAGAGTTCTACAACCAATTTCGTTCGTCTACCCAAAGTGCGCAGATCACAAATTAACAACTTTGTATTTGAATGATTTACCGTATCGATTTTTCTATTTGCGCTCCGTTTCGAGTTATGGGCATCGAGTAACCTACCATTCGACCCAACTCGTCGAGCTGAGTACAACAAATACAGTGTCCACTAGGTTTACAGAGATTTCGGAGATTTATCGATCGAAATCTGATCTTCACAAAAGTGCTTGTAACTGGAATAGTTTTGGTACTAGAGTTCTGCAACCAATTTCGTTCGTCTACCCAAAGTGGGCAGATCACAAATTAACAACTTTGTATTTGTTTGATTTACCGTATCGATTTTTCTATTTGCGCTCCGTTTCGAGTTATGGGTGTCGAGTAACCTACCATTCGACCCATCTCGTCGAGCTGAGTACAACAAATACAGTGTCCACTAGGTTTACAGAGATTTCGGAGATTTATCGATCGAAATCTGATCTTCACAAAAGTGCTTGTAACTGGAATAGTTTTGGTACTAGAGTTCTGCAACCAATTTCGTTCGTCTACCCAAAGTGCGCAGATCACAAATTAACAACTTTGTATTTGTTTGACCTACCGTATCGATTTTTCTATTTGCGCTCCGTTTCGAGTTATGGGTGTCGAGTAACCTACCATTCGACCCATCTCGTCGAGCTGAGTACAACAAATACAGTGTCCACTAGGTTTACAGAGATTTCGGAGATTTATCGATCGAAATCTGATCTTCACAAAAGTGCTTGTAATTGGAATAGTTTTGGTACTAGAGTTCTGCAACCAATTTCGTTCGTCTACCAGAGTGCGCAGATCACAAATTAACCCTTTGTATTTGAATGATTTACCGTATCGATTTTTCTATTTGCGCTCCGTTTCGAGTTATGGGCATCGAGTAACCTACCATTCGACCCAACTCGTCGAGCTGAGTACAACAAATACAGTGTCCACTAGGTTTACAGAGATTTCGGAGATTTATCGATCGAAATCTGATCTTCACAAAAGTGCTTGTAACTGGAATAGTTTTGGTACTAGAGTTCTGCAACCAATTTCGTTCGTCTACCCAAAGTGGGCAGATCACAAATTAACAACTTTGTATTTGTTTGACCTACCGTATCGATTTTTCTATTTGCGCTCCGTTTCGAGTTATGGGTGTCGAGTAACCTACCATTCGACCCATCTCGTCGAGCTGAGTACAACAAATACAGTGTCCACTAGGTTTACAGAGATTTCGGAGATTTATCGATCGAAATCTGATCTTCACAAAAGTGCTTGTAATTGGAATAGTTTGGTACTAGAGTTCTGCAACCAATTTCGTTCGTCTACCCAAAGTGCGCAGATCACAAATTAACAACTTTGTATTTGAATGATTTACCGTATCGATTTTTCTATTTGCGCTCCGTTTCGAGTTATGGGCATCGAGTAACCTACCATTCGACCCAACTCGTCGAGCTGAGTACAACAAATACAGTGTCCACTAGGTTTACAGAGATTTCGGAGATTTATCGATCGAAATCTGATCTTCACAAAAGTGCTTGTAACTGGAATAGTTTTGGTACTAGAGTTCTGCAACCAATTTCGTTCGTCTACCCAAAGTGGGCAGATCACAAATTAACAACTTTGTATTTGTTTGACCTACCGTATCGATTTTTCTATTTGCGCTCCGTTTCGAGTTATGGGTGTCGAGTAACCTACCATTCGACCCATCTCGTCGAGCTGAGTACAACAAATACAGTGTCCACTAGGTTTACAGAGATTTCGGAGATTTATCGATCGAAATCTGATCTTCACAAAAGTGCTTGTAACTGGAATAGTTTTGGTACTAGAGTTCTGCAACCAATTTCGTTCGTCTACCCAAAGTGCGCAGATCACAAATTAACAACTTTGTATTTGTTTGACCTACCGTATCGATTTTTCTATTTGCGCTCCGTTTCGAGTTATGGGTGTCGAGTAACCTACCATTCGACCCATCTCGTCGAGCTGAGTACAACAAATACAGTGTCCACTAGGTTTACAGAGATTTCGGAGATTTATCGATCGAAATCTGATCTTCACAAAAGTGCTTGTAATTGGAATAGTGTTGGTTCTAGAGTTCTGCAACCAATTTCGTTCGTCTACCAGAGTGCGCAGATCACAAATTAACCCCTTTGTATTTGAATGATTTACCGTATCGATTTTTCTATTTGCGCTCCGTTTCGAGTTATGGGCATCGAGTAACCTACCATTCGACCCAACTCGTCGAGCTGAGTACAACAAATACAGTGTCCACTAGGTTTACAGAGATTTCGGAGATTTATCGATCGAAATCTGATCTTCACAAAAGTGCTTGTAACTGGAATAGTTTTGGTACTAGAGTTCTGCAACCAATTTCGTTCGTCTACCCAAAGTGGGCAGATCACAAATTAACAACTTTGTATTTGTTTGACCTACCGTATCGATTTTTCTATTTGCGCTCCGTTTCGAGTTATGGGTGTCGAGTAACCTACCATTCGACCCATCTCGTCGAGCTGAGTACAACAAATACAGTGTCCACTAGGTTTACAGAGATTTCGGAGATTTATCGATCGAAATCTGATCTTCACAAAAGTGCTTGTAATTGGAATAGTTTTGGTACTAGAGTTCTGCAACCAATTTCGTTCGTCTACCCAGAGTGCGCAGATCACAAATTAACCACTTTGTATTTGAATGATTTACCGTATCGATTTTTCTATTTGCGCTCCGTTTCGAGTTATGGGTGTCGAGTAACCTACCATTCGACCCAACTCGTCGAGCTGAGTACAACAAATACAGTGTCCACTAGGTTTACAGAGATTTCGGAGATTTATCGATCGAAATCTGATCTTCACAAAAGTGCTTGTAACTGGAATAGTTTTGGTACTAGAGTTCTGCAACCAATTTCGTTCGTCTACCCAAAGTGCGCAGATCACAAATTAACAACTTTGTATTTGTTTGATTTACCGTATCGATTTTTCTATTTGCGCTCCGTTTCGAGTTATGGGTGTCGAGTAACCTACCATTCGACCCATCTCGTCGAGCTGAGTACAACAAATACAGTGTCCACTAGGTTTACAGAGATTTCGGAGATTTATCGATCGAAATCTGATCTTCACAAAAGTGCTTGTAATTGGAATAGTTTTGGTACTAGAGTTCTGCAACCAATTTCGTTCGTCTACCAAGAGTGCGCAGATCACAAATTAACCACTTTGTATTTGAATGATTTACCGTATCGATTTTTCTATTTGCGCTCCGTTTCGAGTTATGGGTGTCGAGTAACCTACCATTCGACCCAACTCGTCGAGCTGAGTACAACAAATACAGTGTCCACTAGGTTTACAGAGATTTCGGAGATTTATCGATCGAAATCTGATCTTCACAAAAGTGCTTGTAATTGGAATAGTTTTGGTACTAGAGTTCTGCAACCAATTTCGTTCGTCTACCAAAGTGCGCAGATCACAAATTAACCCCTTTGTATTTGAATGATTTACCGTATCGATTTTTCTATTTGCGCTCCGTTTCGAGTTATGGGCATCGAGTAACCTACCATTCGACCCAACTCGTCGAGCTGAGTACAACAAATACAGTGTCCACTAGGTTTACAGAGATTTCGGAGATTTATCGATCGAAATCTGATCTTCACAAAAGTGCTTGTAACTGGAATAGTTTTGGTACTAGAGTTCTGCAACCAATTTCGTTCGTCTACCCAAAGTGGGCAGATCACAAATTAACAACTTTGTATTTGTTTGACCTACCGTATCGATTTTTCTATTTGCGCTCCGTTTCGAGTTATGGGTGTCGAGTAACCTACCATTCGACCCATCTCGTCGAGCTGAGTACAACAAATACAGTGTCCACTAGGTTTACAGAGATTTCGGAGATTTATCGATCGAAATCTGATCTTCACAAAAGTGCTTGTAATTGGAATAGTTTTGGTACTAGAGTTCTGCAACCAATTTCGTTCGTCTACCCAAAGTGCGCAGATCACAAATTAACAACTTTGTATTTGTTTGATTTACCGTATCGATTTTTCTATTTGCGCTCCGTTTCGAGTTATGGGCATCGAGTAACCTACCATTCGACCCAACTCGTCGAGCTGAGTACAACAAATACAGTGTCCACTAGGTTTACAGAGATTTCGGAGATTTATCGATCGAAATCTGATCTTCACAAAAGTGCTTGTAACTGGAATAGTTTTGGTACTAGAGTTCTGCAACCAATTTCGTTCGTCTACCCAAAGTGCGCAGATCACAAATTAACAACTTTGTATTTGTTTGACCTACCGTATCGATTTTTCTATTTGCGCTCCGTTTCGAGTTATGGGTGTCGAGTAACCTACCATTCGACCCATCTCGTCGAGCTGAGTACAACAAATACAGTGTCCACTAGGTTTACAGAGATTTCGGAGATTTATCGATCGAAATCTGATCTTCACAAAAGTGCTTGTAACTGGAATAGTTTTGGTACTAGAGTTCTGCAACCAATTTCGTTCGTCTACCCAAAGTGCGCAGATCACAAATTAACAACTTTGTATTTGTTTGATTTACCGTATCGATTTTTCTATTTGCGCTCCGTTTCGAGTTATGGGTATCGAGTAACCTACCATTCGACCCAACTCGTCGAGCTGAGTACAACAAATACAGTGTCCACTAGGTTTACAGAGATTTCGGAGATTTATCGATCGAAATCTGATCTTCACAAAAGTGCTTGTAAGGAATAGTTTTGGTACTAGAGTTCTGCAACCAATTTCGTTCGTCTACCAAGAGTGCGCAGATCACAAATTAACCCCTTTGTATTTGAATGATTTACCGTATCGATTTTTCTATTTGCGCTCCGTTTCGAGTTATGGGTGTCGAGTAACCTACCATTCGACCCATCTCGTCGAGCTGAGTACAACAAATACAGTGTCCACTAGGTTTACAGAGATTTCGGAGATTTATCGATCGAAATCTGATCTTCACAAAAGTGCTTGTAACTGGAATAGTTTTGGTACTAGAGTTCTGCAACCAATTTCGTTCGTCTACCCAAAGTGCGCAGATCACAAATTAACAACTTTGTATTTGTTTGACCTACCGTATCGATTTTTCTATTTGCGCTCCGTTTCGAGTTATGGGTGTCGAGTAACCTACCATTCGACCCAACTCGTCGAGCTGAGTACAACAAATACAGTGTCCACTAGGTTTACAGAGATTTCGGAGATTTATCGATCGAAATCTGATCTTCACAAAAGTGCTTGTAATTGGAATAGTTTTGGTACTAGAGTTCTGCAACCAATTTCGTTCGTCTACCCAGAGTGCGCAGATCACAAATTAACCACTTTGTATTTGAATGATTTACCGTATCGATTTTTCTATTTGCGCTCCGTTTCGAGTTATGGGCATCGAGTAACCTACCATTCGACCCAACTCGTCGAGCTGAGTACAACAAATACAGTGTCCACTAGGTTTACAGAGATTTCGGAGATTTATCGATCGAAATCTGATCTTCACAAAAGTGCTTGTAACTGGAATAGTTTTGGTACTAGAGTTCTGCAACCAATTTCGTTCGTCTACCCAAAGTGCGCAGATCACAAATTAACAACTTTGTATTTGTTTGACCTACCGTATCGATTTTTCTATTTGCGCTCCGTTTCGAGTTATGGGTGTCGAGTAACCTACCATTCGACCCATCTCGTCGAGCTGAGTACAACAAATACAGTGTCCACTAGGTTTACAGAGATTTCGGAGATTTATCGATCGAAATCTGATCTTCACAAAAGTGCTTGTAATTGGAATAGTGTTGGTTCTAGAGTTCTACAACCAATTTCGTTCGTCTACCAGAGTGCGCAGATCACAAATTAACCACTTTGTATTTGAATGATTTACCGTATCGATTTTTCTATTTGCGCTCCGTTTCGAGTTATGGGCATCGAGTAACCTACCATTCGACCCAACTCGTCGAGCTGAGTACAACAAATACAGTGTCCACTAGGTTTACAGAGATTTCGGAGATTTATCGATCGAAATCTGATCTTCACAAAAGTGCTTGTAACTGGAATAGTTTTGGTACTAGAGTTCTGCAACCAATTTCGTTCGTCTACCCAAAGTGGGCAGATCACAAATTAACAACTTTGTATTTGTTTGACCTACCGTATCGATTTTTCTATTTGCGCTCCGTTTCGAGTTATGGGTGTCGAGTAACCTACCATTCGACCCATCTCGTCGAGCTGAGTACAACAAATACAGTGTCCACTAGGTTTACAGAGATTTCGGAGATTTATCGATCGAAATCTGATCTTCACAAAAGTGCTTGTAATTGGAATAGTTTTGGTACTAGAGTTCTGCAACCAATTTCGTTCGTCTACCCAGAGTGCGCAGATCACAAATTAACCACTTTGTATTTGAATGATTTACCGTATCGATTTTTCTATTTGCGCTCCGTTTCGAGTTATGGGTATCGAGTAACCTACCATTCGACCCAACTCGTCGAGCTGAGTACAACAAATACAGTGTCCACTAGGTTTACAGAGATTTCGGAGATTTATCGATCGAAATCTGATCTTCACAAAAGTGCTTGTAACTGGAATAGTTTTGGTACTAGAGTTCTGCAACCAATTTCGTTCGTCTACCAAAGTGCGCAGATCACAAATTAACAACTTTGTATTTGTTTGATTTACCGTATCGATTTTTCTATTTGCGCTCCGTTTCGAGTTATGGGTGTCGAGTAACCTACCATTCGACCCATCTCGTCGAGCTGAGTACAACAAATACAGTGTCCACTAGGTTTACAGAGATTTCGGAGATTTATCGATCGAAATCTGATCTTCACAAAAGTGCTTGTAACTGGAATAGTTTTGGTACTAGAGTTCTGCAACCAATTTCGTTCGTCTACCAAAGTGCGCAGATCACAAATTAACAACTTTGTATTTGAATGATTTACCGTATCGATTTTTCTATTTGCGCTCCGTTTCGAGTTATGGGCATCGAGTAACCTACCATTCGACCCAACTCGTCGAGCTGAGTACAACAAATACAGTGTCCACTAGGTTTACAGAGATTTCGGAGATTTATCGATCGAAATCTGATCTTCACAAAAGTGCTTGTAACTGGAATAGTTTTGGTACTAGAGTTCTGCAACCAATTTCGTTCGTCTACCCAAAGTGCGCAGATCACAAATTAACAACTTTGTATTTGTTTGACCTACCGTATCGATTTTTCTATTTGCGCTCCGTTTCGAGTTATGGGTGTCGAGTAACCTACCATTCGACCCATCTCGTCGAGCTGAGTACAACAAATACAGTGTCCACTAGGTTTACAGAGATTTCGGAGATTTATCGATCGAAATCTGATCTTCACAAAAGTGCTTGTAAGTGGAATAGTTTTGGTACTAGAGTTCTGCAACCAATTTCGTTCGTCTACCAAGAGTGCGCAGATCACAAATTAACCCCTTTGTATTTGAATGATTTACCGTATCGATTTTTCTATTTGCGCTCCGTTTCGAGTTATGGGTGTCGAGTAACCTACCATTCGACCCATCTCGTCGAGCTGAGTACAACAAATACAGTGTCCACTAGGTTTACAGAGATTTCGGAGATTTATCGATCGAAATCTGATCTTCACAAAAGTGCTTGTAATTGGAATAGTTTTGGTACTAGAGTTCTGCAACCAATTTCGTTCGTCTACCAAGAGTGCGCAGATCACAAATTAACCACTTTGTATTTGAATGATTTACCGTATCGATTTTTCTATTTGCGCTCCGTTTCGAGTTATGGGCATCGAGTAACCTACCATTCGACCCAACTCGTCGAGCTGAGTACAACAAATACAGTGTCCACTAGGTTTACAGAGATTTCGGAGATTTATCGATCGAAATCTGATCTTCACAAAAGTGCTTGTAACTGGAATAGTTTTGGTACTAGAGTTCTGCAACCAATTTCGTTCGTCTACCCAAAGTGCGCAGATCACAAATTAACAACTTTGTATTTGTTTGATTTACCGTATCGATTTTTCTATTTGCGCTCCGTTTCGAGTTATGGGTGTCGAGTAACCTACCATTCGACCCAACTCGTCGAGCTGAGTACAACAAATACAGTGTCCACTAGGTTTACAGAGATTTCGGAGATTTATCGATCGAAATCTGATCTTCACAAAAGTGCTTGTAACTGGAATAGTTTTGGTACTAGAGTTCTGCAACCAATTTCGTTCGTCTACCCAAAGTGCGCAGATCACAAATTAACAACTTTGTATTTGTTTGACCTACCGTATCGATTTTTCTATTTGCGCTCCGTTTCGAGTTATGGGTGTCGAGTAACCTACCATTCGACCCATCTCGTCGAGCTGAGTACAACAAATACAGTGTCCACTAGGTTTACAGAGATTTCGGAGATTTATCGATCGAAATCTGATCTTCACAAAAGTGCTTGTAATTGGAATAGTGTTGGTACTAGAGTTCTGCAACCAATTTCGTTCGTCTACCCAGAGTGCGCAGATCACAAATTAACCACTTTGTATTTGAATGATTTACCGTATCGATTTTTCTATTTGCGCTCCGTTTCGAGTTATGGGTGTCGAGTAACCTACCATTCGACCCAACTCGTCGAGCTGAGTACAACAAATACAGTGTCCACTAGGTTTACAGAGATTTCGGAGATTTATCGATCGAAATCTGATCTTCACAAAAGTGCTTGTAATTGGAATAGTTTTGGTACTAGAGTTCTGCAACCAATTTCGTTCGTCTACCAAAGTGCGCAGATCACAAATTAACCACTTTGTATTTGAATGATTTACCGTATCGATTTTTCTATTTGCGCTCCGTTTCGAGTTATGGGCATCGAGTAACCTACCATTCGACCCAACTCGTCGAGCTGAGTACAACAAATACAGTGTCCACTAGGTTTACAGAGATTTCGGAGATTTATCGATCGAAATCTGATCTTCACAAAAGTGCTTGTAACTGGAATAGTTTTGGTACTAGAGTTCTGCAACCAATTTCGTTCGTCTACCCAAAGTGGGCAGATCACAAATTAACAACTTTGTATTTGTTTGACCTACCGTATCGATTTTTCTATTTGCGCTCCGTTTCGAGTTATGGGTGTCGAGTAACCTACCATTCGACCCATCTCGTCGAGCTGAGTACAACAAATACAGTGTCCACTAGGTTTACAGAGATTTCGGAGATTTATCGATCGAAATCTGATCTTCACAAAAGTGCTTGTAATGGAAAAGTTTTGGTACTAGAGTTCTGCAACCAATTTCGTTCGTCTACCAAGAGTGCGCAGATCACAAATTAACCCCTTTGTATTTGAATGATTTACCGTATCGATTTTTCTATTTGCGCTCCGTTTCGAGTTATGGGTGTCGAGTAACCTACCATTCGACCCATCTCGTCGAGCTGAGTACAACAAATACAGTGTCCACTAGGTTTACAGAGATTTCGGAGATTTATCGATCGAAATCTGATCTTCACAAAAGTGCTTGTAACTGGAATAGTTTTGGTACTAGAGTTCTGCAACCAATTTCGTTCGTCTACCAAAGTGCGCAGATCACAAATTAACAACTTTGTATTTGTTTGATTTACCGTATCGATTTTTCTATTTGCGAGTTATGGGTGTCGAGTAACCTACCATTCGACCCATCTCGTCGAGCTGAGTACAACAAATACAGTGTCCACTAGGTTTACAGAGATTTCGGAGATTTATCGATCGAAATCTGATCTTCACAAAAGTGCTTGTAATTGGAATAGTGTTGGTTCTAGAGTTCTACAACCAATTTCGTTCGTCTACCAGAGTGCGCAGATCACAAATTAACCACTTTGTATTTGAATGATTTACCGTATCGATTTTTCTATTTGCGCTCCGTTTCGAGTTATGGGCATCGAGTAACCTACCATTCGACCCAACTCGTCGAGCTGAGTACAACAAATACAGTGTCCACTAGGTTTACAGAGATTTCGGAGATTTATCGATCGAAATCTGATCTTCACAAAAGTGCTTGTAACTGGAATAGTTTTGGTACTAGAGTTCTGCAACCAATTTCGTTCGTCTACCCAAAGTGGGCAGATCACAAATTAACAACTTTGTATTTGTTTGACCTACCGTATCGATTTTTCTATTTGCGCTCCGTTTCGAGTTATGGGTGTCGAGTAACCTACCATTCGACCCATCTCGTCGAGCTGAGTACAACAAATACAGTGTCCACTAGGTTTACAGAGATTTCGGAGATTTATCGATCGAAATCTGATCTTCACAAAAGTGCTTGTAATTGGAATAGTGTTGGTTCTAGAGTTCTACAACCAATTTCGTTCGTCTACCCAGAGTGCGCAGATCACAAATTAACCACTTTGTATTTGAATGATTTACCGTATCGATTTTTCTATTTGCGCTCCGTTTCGAGTTATGGGTATCGAGTAACCTACCATTCGACCCAACTCGTCGAGCTGAGTACAACAAATACAGTGTCCACTAGGTTTACAGAGATTTCGGAGATTTATCGATCGAAATCTGATCTTCACAAAAGTGCTTGTAAGTGGAATAGTTTTGGTACTAGAGTTCTGCAACCAATTTCGTTCGTCTACCAAAGTGCGCAGATCACAAATTAACAACTTTGTATTTGAATGATTTACCGTATCGATTTTTCTATTTGCGCTCCGTTTCGAGTTATGGGTGTCGAGTAACCTACCATTCGACCCATCTCGTCGAGCTGAGTACAACAAATACAGTGTCCACTAGGTTTACAGAGATTTCGGAGATTTATCGATCGAAATCTGATCTTCACAAAAGTGCTTGTAATTGGAATAGTTTTGGTACTAGAGTTCTGCAACCAATTTCGTTCGTCTACCAAGAGTGCGCAGATCACAAATTAACCACTTTGTATTTGAATGATTTACCGTATCGATTTTTCTATTTGCGCTCCGTTTCGAGTTATGGGCATCGAGTAACCTACCATTCGACCCAACTCGTCGAGCTGAGTACAACAAATACAGTGTCCACTAGGTTTACAGAGATTTCGGAGATTTATCGATCGAAATCTGATCTTCACAAAAGTGCTTGTAACTGGAATAGTTTTGGTACTAGAGTTCTGCAACCAATTTCGTTCGTCTACCAAGAGTGCGCAGATCACAAATTAACCACTTTGTATTTGAATGATTTACCGTATCGATTTTTCTATTTGCGCTCCGTTTCGAGTTATGGGTGTCGAGTAACCTACCATTCGACCCATCTCGTCGAGCTGAGTACAACAAATACAGTGTCCACTAGGTTTACAGAGATTTCGGAGATTTATCGATCGAAATCTGATCTTCACAAAAGTGCTTGTAACTGGAATAGTTTTGGTACTAGAGTTCTGCAAACAATTTCGTTCGTCTACCAAGAGTGCGCAGATCACAAATTAACCACTTTGTATTTGAATGATTTACCGTATCGATTTTTCTATTTGCGCTCCGTTTCGAGTTATGGGCATCGAGTAACCTACCATTCGACCCAACTCGTCGAGCTGAGTACAACAAATACAGTGTCCACTAGGTTTACAGAGATTTCGGAGATTTATCGATCGAAATCTGATCTTCACAAAAGTGCTTGTAACTGGAATAGTTTTGGTACTAGAGTTCTGCAACCAATTTCGTTCGTCTACCCAAAGTGCGCAGATCACAAATTAACAACTTTGTATTTGTTTGACCTACCGTATCGATTTTTCTATTTGCGCTCCGTTTCGAGTTATGGGCATCGAGTAACCTACCATTCGACCCAACTCGTCGAGCTGAGTACAACAAATACAGTGTCCACTAGGTTTACAGAGATTTCGGAGATTTATCGATCGAAATCTGATCTTCACAAAAGTGCTTGTAACTGGAATAGTTTTGGTACTAGAGTTCTGCAACCAATTTCGTTCGTCTACCCAAAGTGCGCAGATCACAAATTAACAACTTTGTATTTGTTTGACCTACCGTATCGATTTTTCTATTTGCGCTCCGTTTCGAGTTATGGGTGTCGAGTAACCTACCATTCGACCCATCTCGTCGAGCTGAGTACAACAAATACAGTGTCCACTAGGTTTACAGAGATTTCGGAGATTTATCGATCGAAATCTGATCTTCACAAAAGTGCTTGTAATGGAAAAGTTTTGGTACTAGAGTTCTGCAAACAATTTCGTTCGTCTACCAAGAGTGCGCAGATCACAAATTAACCCTTTGTATTTGAATGATTTACCGTATCGATTTTTCTATTTGCGCTCCGTTTCGAGTTATGGGTGTCGAGTAACCTACCATTCGACCCAACTCGTCGAGCTGAGTACAACAAATACAGTGTCCACTAGGTTTACAGAGATTTCGGAGATTTATCGATCGAAATCTGATCTTCACAAAAGTGCTTGTAATTGGAATAGTGTTGGTTCTAGAGTTCTGCAACCAATTTCGTTCGTCTACCCAGAGTGCGCAGATCACAAATTAACCACTTTGTATTTGAATGATTTACCGTATCGATTTTTCTATTTGCGCTCCGTTTCGAGTTATGGGTATCGAGTAACCTACCATTCGACCCAACTCGTCGAGCTGAGTACAACAAATACAGTGTCCACTAGGTTTACAGAGATTTCGGAGATTTATCGATCGAAATCTGATCTTCACAAAAGTGCTTGTAACTGGAATAGTTTTGGTACTAGAGTTCTGCAACCAATTTCGTTCGTCTACCCAAAGTGGGCAGATCACAAATTAACAACTTTGTATTTGTTTGACCTACCGTATCGATTTTTCTATTTGCGCTCCGTTTCGAGTTATGGGCATCGAGTAACCTACCATTCGACCCAACTCGTCGAGCTGAGTACAACAAATACAGTGTCCACTAGGTTTACAGAGATTTCGGAGATTTATCGATCGAAATCTGATCTTCACAAAAGTGCTTGTAACTGGAATAGTTTTGGTACTAGAGTTCTGCAACCAATTTCGTTCGTCTACCCAAAGTGCGCAGATCACAAATTAACAACTTTGTATTTGTTTGACCTACCGTATCGATTTTTCTATTTGCGCTCCGTTTCGAGTTATGGGTGTCGAGTAACCTACCATTCGACCCATCTCGTCGAGCTGAGTACAACAAATACAGTGTCCACTAGGTTTACAGAGATTTCGGAGATTTATCGATCGAAATCTGATCTTCACAAAAGTGCTTGTAACTGGAATAGTTTTGGTACTAGAGTTCTGCAAACAATTTCGTTCGTCTACCAAGAGTGCGCAGATCACAAATTAACCCTTTGTATTTGAATGATTTACCGTATCGATTTTTCTATTTGCGCTCCGTTTCGAGTTATGGGTGTCGAGTAACCTACCATTCGACCCAACTCGTCGAGCTGAGTACAACAAATACAGTGTCCACTAGGTTTACAGAGATTTCGGAGATTTATCGATCGAAATCTGATCTTCACAAAAGTGCTTGTAATTGGAATAGTGTTGGTTCTAGAGTTCTACAACCAATTTCGTTCGTCTACCCAGAGTGCGCAGATCACAAATTAACCACTTTGTATTTGAATGATTTACCGTATCGATTTTTCTATTTGCGCTCCGTTTCGAGTTATGGGTATCGAGTAACCTACCATTCGACCCAACTCGTCGAGCTGAGTACAACAAATACAGTGTCCACTAGGTTTACAGAGATTTCGGAGATTTATCGATCGAAATCTGATCTTCACAAAAGTGCTTGTAACTGGAATAGTTTTGGTACTAGAGTTCTGCAACCAATTTCGTTCGTCTACCCAAAGTGCGCAGATCACAAATTAACAACTTTGTATTTGTTTGACCTACCGTATCGATTTTTCTATTTGCGCTCCGTTTCGAGTTATGGGCATCGAGTAACCTACCATTCGACCCAACTCGTCGAGCTGAGTACAACAAATACAGTGTCCACTAGGTTTACAGAGATTTCGGAGATTTATCGATCGAAATCTGATCTTCACAAAAGTGCTTGTAACTGGAATAGTTTTGGTACTAGAGTTCTGCAACCAATTTCGTTCGTCTACCCAAAGTGCGCAGATCACAAATTAACAACTTTGTATTTGTTTGACCTACCGTATCGATTTTTCTATTTGCGCTCCGTTTCGAGTTATGGGTGTCGAGTAACCTACCATTCGACCCATCTCGTCGAGCTGAGTACAACAAATACAGTGTCCACTAGGTTTACAGAGATTTCGGAGATTTATCGATCGAAATCTGATCTTCACAAAAGTGCTTGTAAGTGGAAAAGTTTTGGTACTAGAGTTCTGCAAACAATTTCGTTCGTCTACCAAGAGTGCGCAGATCACAAATTAACCACTTTGTATTTGAATGATTTACCGTATCGATTTTTCTATTTGCGCTCCGTTTCGAGTTATGGGTGTCGAGTAACCTACCATTCGACCCAACTCGTCGAGCTGAGTACAACAAATACAGTGTCCACTAGGTTTACAGAGATTTCGGAGATTTATCGATCGAAATCTGATCTTCACAAAAGTGCTTGTAATTGGAATAGTTTTGGTACTAGAGTTCTGCAACCAATTTCGTTCGTCTACCCAGAGTGCGCAGATCACAAATTAACCACTTTGTATTTGAATGATTTACCGTATCGATTTTTCTATTTGCGCTCCGTTTCGAGTTATGGGTGTCGAGTAACCTACCATTCGACCCAACTCGTCGAGCTGAGTACAACAAATACAGTGTCCACTAGGTTTACAGAGATTTCGGAGATTTATCGATCGAAATCTGATCTTCACAAAAGTGCTTGTAACTGGAATAGTTTTGGTACTAGAGTTCTGCAAACAATTTCGTTCGTCTACCAAGAGTGCGCAGATCACAAATTAACCCTTTGTATTTGAATGATTTACCGTATCGATTTTTCTATTTGCGCTCCGTTTCGAGTTATGGGTGTCGAGTAACCTACCATTCGACCCAACTCGTCGAGCTGAGTACAACAAATACAGTGTCCACTAGGTTTACAGAGATTTCGGAGATTTATCGATCGAAATCTGATCTTCACAAAAGTGCTTGTAATTGGAATAGTTTTGGTACTAGAGTTCTGCAACCAATTTCGTTCGTCTACCCAGAGTGCGCAGATCACAAATTAACCACTTTGTATTTGAATGATTTACCGTATCGATTTTTCTATTTGCGCTCCGTTTCGAGTTATGGGTGTCGAGTAACCTACCATTCGACCCAACTCGTCGAGCTGAGTACAACAAATACAGTGTCCACTAGGTTTACAGAGATTTCGGAGATTTATCGATCGAAATCTGATCTTCACAAAAGTGCTTGTAACTGGAATAGTTTTGGTACTAGAGTTCTGCAACCAATTTCGTTCGTCTACCCAAAGTGCGCAGATCACAAATTAACAACTTTGTATTTGTTTGACCTACCGTATCGATTTTTCTATTTGCGCTCCGTTTCGAGTTATGGGCATCGAGTAACCTACCATTCGACCCAACTCGTCGAGCTGAGTACAACAAATACAGTGTCCACTAGGTTTACAGAGATTTCGGAGATTTATCGATCGAAATCTGATCTTCACAAAAGTGCTTGTAACTGGAATAGTTTTGGTACTAGAGTTCTGCAACCAATTTCGTTCGTCTACCCAAAGTGCGCAGATCACAAATTAACAACTTTGTATTTGTTTGACCTACCGTATCGATTTTTCTATTTGCGCTCCGTTTCGAGTTATGGGTGTCGAGTAACCTACCATTCGACCCATCTCGTCGAGCTGAGTACAACAAATACAGTGTCCACTAGGTTTACAGAGATTTCGGAGATTTATCGATCGAAATCTGATCTTCACAAAAGTGCTTGTAAGTGAAAAGTTTTGGTACTAGAGTTCTGCAAACAATTTCGTTCGTCTACCAAGAGTGCGCAGATCACAAATTAACCCTTTGTATTTGAATGATTTACCGTATCGATTTTTCTATTTGCGCTCCGTTTCGAGTTATGGGTGTCGAGTAACCTACCATTCGACCCAACTCGTCGAGCTGAGTACAACAAATACAGTGTCCACTAGGTTTACAGAGATTTCGGAGATTTATCGATCGAAATCTGATCTTCACAAAAGTGCTTGTAATTGGAATAGTTTTGGTACTAGAGTTCTGCAACCAATTTCGTTCGTCTACCCAGAGTGCGCAGATCACAAATTAACCACTTTGTATTTGAATGATTTACCGTATCGATTTTTCTATTTGCGCTCCGTTTCGAGTTATGGGTATCGAGTAACCTACCATTCGACCCAACTCGTCGAGCTGAGTACAACAAATACAGTGTCCACTAGGTTTACAGAGATTTCGGAGATTTATCGATCGAAATCTGATCTTCACAAAAGTGCTTGTAACTGGAATAGTTTTGGTACTAGAGTTCTGCAACCAATTTCGTTCGTCTACCCAAAGTGCGCAGATCACAAATTAACAACTTTGTATTTGTTTGACCTACCGTATCGATTTTTCTATTTGCGCTCCGTTTCGAGTTATGGGCATCGAGTAACCTACCATTCGACCCAACTCGTCGAGCTGAGTACAACAAATACAGTGTCCACTAGGTTTACAGAGATTTCGGAGATTTATCGATCGAAATCTGATCTTCACAAAAGTGCTTGTAACTGGAATAGTTTTGGTACTAGAGTTCTGCAACCAATTTCGTTCGTCTACCCAAAGTGCGCAGATCACAAATTAACAACTTTGTATTTGTTTGACCTACCGTATCGATTTTTCTATTTGCGCTCCGTTTCGAGTTATGGGTGTCGAGTAACCTACCATTCGACCCATCTCGTCGAGCTGAGTACAACAAATACAGTGTCCACTAGGTTTACAGAGATTTCGGAGATTTATCGATCGAAATCTGATCTTCACAAAAGTGCTTGTAAGTGAAATAGTTTTGGTACTAGAGTTCTGCAAACAATTTCGTTCGTCTACCAAGAGTGCGCAGATCACAAATTAACCCCTTTGTATTTGAATGATTTACCGTATCGATTTTTCTATTTGCGCTCCGTTTCGAGTTATGGGTGTCGAGTAACCTACCATTCGACCCAACTCGTCGAGCTGAGTACAACAAATACAGTGTCCACTAGGTTTACAGAGATTTCGGAGATTTATCGATCGAAATCTGATCTTCACAAAAGTGCTTGTAATTGGAATAGTTTTGGTACTAGAGTTCTGCAACCAATTTCGTTCGTCTACCCAGAGTGCGCAGATCACAAATTAACCACTTTGTATTTGAATGATTTACCGTATCGATTTTTCTATTTGCGCTCCGTTTCGAGTTATGGGTATCGAGTAACCTACCATTCGACCCAACTCGTCGAGCTGAGTACAACAAATACAGTGTCCACTAGGTTTACAGAGATTTCGGAGATTTATCGATCGAAATCTGATCTTCACAAAAGTGCTTGTAACTGGAATAGTTTTGGTACTAGAGTTCTGCAACCAATTTCGTTCGTCTACCCAAAGTGCGCAGATCACAAATTAACAACTTTGTATTTGTTTGACCTACCGTATCGATTTTTCTATTTGCGCTCCGTTTCGAGTTATGGGCATCGAGTAACCTACCATTCGACCCAACTCGTCGAGCTGAGTACAACAAATACAGTGTCCACTAGGTTTACAGAGATTTCGGAGATTTATCGATCGAAATCTGATCTTCACAAAAGTGCTTGTAACTGGAATAGTTTTGGTACTAGAGTTCTGCAACCAATTTCGTTCGTCTACCCAAAGTGCGCAGATCACAAATTAACAACTTTGTATTTGTTTGACCTACCGTATCGATTTTTCTATTTGCGCTCCGTTTCGAGTTATGGGTGTCGAGTAACCTACCATTCGACCCAACTCGTCGAGCTGAGTACAACAAATACAGTGTCCACTAGGTTTACAGAGATTTCGGAGATTTATCGATCGAAATCTGATCTTCACAAAAGTGCTTGTAATTGGAATAGTGTTGGTTCTAGAGTTCTACAACCAATTTCGTTCGTCTACCCAGAGTGCGCAGATCACAAATTAACCACTTTGTATTTGAATGATTTACCGTATCGATTTTTCTATTTGCGCTCCGTTTCGAGTTATGGGCATCGAGTAACCTACCATTCGACCCAACTCGTCGAGCTGAGTACAACAAATACAGTGTCCACTAGGTTTACAGAGATTTCGGAGATTTATCGATCGAAATCTGATCTTCACAAAAGTGCTTGTAACTGGAATAGTTTTGGTACTAGAGTTCTGCAACCAATTTCGTTCGTCTACCCAAAGTGCGCAGATCACAAATTAACAACTTTGTATTTGTTTGATTTACCGTATCGATTTTTCTATTTGCGCTCCGTTTCGAGTTATGGGCATCGAGTAACCTACCATTCGACCCAACTCGTCGAGCTGAGTACAACAAATACAGTGTCCACTAGGTTTACAGAGATTTCGGAGATTTATCGATCGAAATCTGATCTTCACAAAAGTGCTTGTAATTGGAATAGTGTTGGTACTAGAGTTCTACAACCAATTTCGTTCGTCTACCCAGAGTGCGCAGATCACAAATTAACCACTTTGTATTTGAATGATTTACCGTATCGATTTTTCTATTTGCGCTCCGTTTCGAGTTATGGGTATCGAGTAACCTACCATTCGACCCAACTCGTCGAGCTGAGTACAACAAATACAGTGTCCACTAGGTTTACAGAGATTTCGGAGATTTATCGATCGAAATCTGATCTTCACAAAAGTGCTTGTAAGTGGAATAGTTTTGGTACTAGAGTTCTGCAAACAATTTCGTTCGTCTACCAAGAGTGCGCAGATCACAAATTAACCCCTTTGTATTTGAATGATTTACCGTATCGATTTTTCTATTTGCGCTCCGTTTCGAGTTATGGGTGTCGAGTAACCTACCATTCGACCCATCTCGTCGAGCTGAGTACAACAAATACAGTGTCCACTAGGTTTACAGAGATTTCGGAGATTTATCGATCGAAATCTGATCTTCACAAAAGTGCTTGTAACTGAAAAGTTTTGGTACTAGAGTTCTGCAAACAATTTCGTTCGTCTACCAAGAGTGCGCAGATCACAAATTAACCACTTTGTATTTGAATGATTTACCGTATCGATTTTTCTATTTGCGCTCCGTTTCGAGTTATGGGTGTCGAGTAACCTACCATTCGACCCAACTCGTCGAGCTGAGTACAACAAATACAGTGTCCACTAGGTTTACAGAGATTTCGGAGATTTATCGATCGAAATCTGATCTTCACAAAAGTGCTTGTAATTGGAATAGTGTTGGTTCTAGAGTTCTACAACCAATTTCGTTCGTCTACCCAGAGTGCGCAGATCACAAATTAACCACTTTGTATTTGAATGATTTACCGTATCGATTTTTCTATTTGCGCTCCGTTTCGAGTTATGGGTATCGAGTAACCTACCATTCGACCCAACTCGTCGAGCTGAGTACAACAAATACAGTGTCCACTAGGTTTACAGAGATTTCGGAGATTTATCGATCGAAATCTGATCTTCACAAAAGTGCTTGTAACTGGAATAGTTTTGGTACTAGAGTTCTGCAACCAATTTCGTTCGTCTACCCAAAGTGCGCAGATCACAAATTAACAACTTTGTATTTGTTTGACCTACCGTATCGATTTTTCTATTTGCGCTCCGTTTCGAGTTATGGGTGTCGAGTAACCTACCATTCGACCCAACTCGTCGAGCTGAGTACAACAAATACAGTGTCCACTAGGTTTACAGAGATTTCGGAGATTTATCGATCGAAATCTGATCTTCACAAAAGTGCTTGTAATTGGAATAGTTTTGGTACTAGAGTTCTGCAACCAATTTCGTTCGTCTACCCAGAGTGCGCAGATCACAAATTAACCACTTTGTATTTGAATGATTTACCGTATCGATTTTTCTATTTGCGCTCCGTTTCGAGTTATGGGCATCGAGTAACCTACCATTCGACCCAACTCGTCGAGCTGAGTACAACAAATACAGTGTCCACTAGGTTTACAGAGATTTCGGAGATTTATCGATCGAAATCTGATCTTCACAAAAGTGCTTGTAACTGGAATAGTTTTGGTACTAGAGTTCTGCAACCAATTTCGTTCGTCTACCCAAAGTGCGCAGATCACAAATTAACAACTTTGTATTTGTTTGACCTACCGTATCGATTTTTCTATTTGCGCTCCGTTTCGAGTTATGGGTGTCGAGTAACCTACCATTCGACCCATCTCGTCGAGCTGAGTACAACAAATACAGTGTCCACTAGGTTTACAGAGATTTCGGAGATTTATCGATCGAAATCTGATCTTCACAAAAGTGCTTGTAAGTGAAAAAGTTTTGGTACTAGAGTTCTGCAAACAATTTCGTTCGTCTACCAAGAGTGCGCAGATCACAAATTAACCCTTTGTATTTGAATGATTTACCGTATCGATTTTTCTATTTGCGCTCCGTTTCGAGTTATGGGTGTCGAGTAACCTACCATTCGACCCAACTCGTCGAGCTGAGTACAACAAATACAGTGTCCACTAGGTTTACAGAGATTTCGGAGATTTATCGATCGAAATCTGATCTTCACAAAAGTGCTTGTAATTGGAATAGTGTTGGTTCTAGAGTTCTACAACCAATTTCGTTCGTCTACCCAGAGTGCGCAGATCACAAATTAACCACTTTGTATTTGAATGATTTACCGTATCGATTTTTCTATTTGCGCTCCGTTTTGAGTTATGGGTATCGAGTAACCTACCATTCGACCCAACTCGTCGAGCTGAGTACAACAAATACAGTGTCCACTAGGTTTACAGAGATTTCGGAGATTTATCGATCGAAATCTGATCTTCACAAAAGTGCTTGTAACTGGAATAGTTTTGGTACTAGAGTTCTGCAACCAATTTCGTTCGTCTACCCAAAGTGCGCAGATCACAAATTAACAACTTTGTATTTGTTTGACCTACCGTATCGATTTTTCTATTTGCGCTCCGTTTCGAGTTATGGGCATCGAGTAACCTACCATTCGACCCAACTCGTCGAGCTGAGTACAACAAATACAGTGTCCACTAGGTTTACAGAGATTTCGGAGATTTATCGATCGAAATCTGATCTTCACAAAAGTGCTTGTAACTGGAATAGTTTTGGTACTAGAGTTCTGCAACCAATTTCGTTCGTCTACCCAAAGTGCGCAGATCACAAATTAACAACTTTGTATTTGTTTGACCTACCGTATCGATTTTTCTATTTGCGCTCCGTTTCGAGTTATGGGTGTCGAGTAACCTACCATTCGACCCAACTCGTCGAGCTGAGTACAACAAATACAGTGTCCACTAGGTTTACAGAGATTTCGGAGATTTATCGATCGAAATCTGATCTTCACAAAAGTGCTTGTAATTGGAATAGTGTTGGTTCTAGAGTTCTACAACCAATTTCGTTCGTCTACCCAGAGTGCGCAGATCACAAATTAACCACTTTGTATTTGAATGATTTACCGTATCGATTTTTCTATTTGCGCTCCGTTTCGAGTTATGGGCATCGAGTAACCTACCATTCGACCCAACTCGTCGAGCTGAGTACAACAAATACAGTGTCCACTAGGTTTACAGAGATTTCGGAGATTTATCGATCGAAATCTGATCTTCACAAAAGTGCTTGTAACTGGAATAGTTTTGGTACTAGAGTTCTGCAACCAATTTCGTTCGTCTACCCAAAGTGGGCAGATCACAAATTAACAACTTTGTATTTGTTTGACTTACCGTATCGATTTTTCTATTTGCGCTCCGTTTCGAGTTATGGGCATCGAGTAACCTACCATTCGACCCAACTCGTCGAGCTGAGTACAACAAATACAGTGTCCACTAGGTTTACAGAGATTTCGGAGATTTATCGATCGAAATCTGATCTTCACAAAAGTGCTTGTAATTGGAATAGTGTTGGTTCTAGAGTTCTACAACCAATTTCGTTCGTCTACCCAGAGTGCGCAGATCACAAATTAACCACTTTGTATTTGAATGATTTACCGTATCGATTTTTCTATTTGCGCTCCGTTTTGAGTTATGGGTATCGAGTAACCTACCATTCGACCCAACTCGTCGAGCTGAGTACAACAAATACAGTGTCCACTAGGTTTACAGAGATTTCGGAGATTTATCGATCGAAATCTGATCTTCACAAAAGTGCTTGTAACTGAAATAGTTTTGGTACTAGAGTTCTGCAAACAATTTCGTTCGTCTACCAAGAGTGCGCAGATCACAAATTAACCCCTTTGTATTTGAATGATTTACCGTATCGATTTTTCTATTTGCGCTCCGTTTCGAGTTATGGGTGTCGAGTAACCTACCATTCGACCCATCTCGTCGAGCTGAGTACAACAAATACAGTGTCCACTAGGTTTACAGAGATTTCGGAGATTTATCGATCGAAATCTGATCTTCACAAAAGTGCTTGTAAGTGAAAAAGTTTTGGTACTAGAGTTCTGCAAACAATTTCGTTCGTCTACCAAGAGTGCGCAGATCACAAATTAACCCTTTGTATTTGAATGATTTACCGTATCGATTTTTCTATTTGCGCTCCGTTTCGAGTTATGGGTGTCGAGTAACCTACCATTCGACCCAACTCGTCGAGCTGAGTACAACAAATACAGTGTCCACTAGGTTTACAGAGATTTCGGAGATTTATCGATCGAAATCTGATCTTCACAAAAGTGCTTGTAATTGGAATAGTGTTGGTTCTAGAGTTCTGCAACCAATTTCGTTCGTCTACCCAGAGTGCGCAGATCACAAATTAACCACTTTGTATTTGAATGATTTACCGTATCGATTTTTCTATTTGCGCTCCGTTTCGAGTTATGGGTATCGAGTAACCTACCATTCGACCCAACTCGTCGAGCTGAGTACAACAAATACAGTGTCCACTAGGTTTACAGAGATTTCGGAGATTTATCGATCGAAATCTGATCTTCACAAAAGTGCTTGTAACTGGAATAGTTTTGGTACTAGAGTTCTGCAACCAATTTCGTTCGTCTACCCAAAGTGGGCAGATCACAAATTAACAACTTTGTATTTGTTTGACTTACCGTATCGATTTTTCTATTTGCGCTCCGTTTCGAGTTATGGGTGTCGAGTAACCTACCATTCGACCCAACTCGTCGAGCTGAGTACAACAAATACAGTGTCCACTAGGTTTACAGAGATTTCGGAGATTTATCGATCGAAATCTGATCTTCACAAAAGTGCTTGTAATTGGAATAGTGTTGGTTCTAGAGTTCTACAACCAATTTCGTTCGTCTACCCAGAGTGCGCAGATCACAAATTAACCACTTTGTATTTGAATGATTTACCGTATCGATTTTTCTATTTGCGCTCCGTTTTGAGTTATGGGTATCGAGTAACCTACCATTCGACCCAACTCGTCGAGCTGAGTACAACAAATACAGTGTCCACTAGGTTTACAGAGATTTCGGAGATTTATCGATCGAAATCTGATCTTCACAAAAGTGCTTGTAAGTGAAAAGTTTTGGTACTAGAGTTCTGCAAACAATTTCGTTCGTCTACCAAGAGTGCGCAGATCACAAATTAACCCCTTTGTATTTGAATGATTTACCGTATCGATTTTTCTATTTGCGCTCCGTTTCGAGTTATGGGTGTCGAGTAACCTACCATTCGACCCATCTCGTCGAGCTGAGTACAACAAATACAGTGTCCACTAGGTTTACAGAGATTTCGGAGATTTATCGATCGAAATCTGATCTTCACAAAAGTGCTTGTAAGTGAAAAAGTTTTGGTACTAGAGTTCTGCAAACAATTTCGTTCGTCTACCAAGAGTGCGCAGATCACAAATTAACCCTTTGTATTTGAATGATTTACCGTATCGATTTTTCTATTTGCGCTCCGTTTCGAGTTATGGGTGTCGAGTAACCTACCATTCGACCCAACTCGTCGAGCTGAGTACAACAAATACAGTGTCCACTAGGTTTACAGAGATTTCGGAGATTTATCGATCGAAATCTGATCTTCACAAAAGTGCTTGTAATTGGAATAGTGTTGGTTCTAGAGTTCTACAACCAATTTCGTTCGTCTACCCAGAGTGCGCAGATCACAAATTAACCACTTTGTATTTGAATGATTTACCGTATCGATTTTTCTATTTGCGCTCCGTTTCGAGTTATGGGTATCGAGTAACCTACCATTCGACCCAACTCGTCGAGCTGAGTACAACAAATACAGTGTCCACTAGGTTTACAGAGATTTCGGAGATTTATCGATCGAAATCTGATCTTCACAAAAGTGCTTGTAACTGGAATAGTTTTGGTACTAGAGTTCTGCAACCAATTTCGTTCGTCTACCCAAAGTGCGCAGATCACAAATTAACAACTTTGTATTTGTTTGACCTACCGTATCGATTTTTCTATTTGCGCTCCGTTTCGAGTTATGGGCATCGAGTAACCTACCATTCGACCCAACTCGTCGAGCTGAGTACAACAAATACAGTGTCCACTAGGTTTACAGAGATTTCGGAGATTTATCGATCGAAATCTGATCTTCACAAAAGTGCTTGTAACTGGAATAGTTTTGGTACTAGAGTTCTGCAACCAATTTCGTTCGTCTACCCAAAGTGCGCAGATCACAAATTAACAACTTTGTATTTGTTTGACCTACCGTATCGATTTTTCTATTTGCGCTCCGTTTCGAGTTATGGGTGTCGAGTAACCTACCATTCGACCCAACTCGTCGAGCTGAGTACAACAAATACAGTGTCCACTAGGTTTACAGAGATTTCGGAGATTTATCGATCGAAATCTGATCTTCACAAAAGTGCTTGTAATTGGAATAGTTTTGGTACTAGAGTTCTGCAACCAATTTCGTTCGTCTACCCAGAGTGCGCAGATCACAAATTAACCACTTTGTATTTGAATGATTTACCGTATCGATTTTTCTATTTGCGCTCCGTTTCGAGTTATGGGCATCGAGTAACCTACCATTCGACCCAACTCGTCGAGCTGAGTACAACAAATACAGTGTCCACTAGGTTTACAGAGATTTCGGAGATTTATCGATCGAAATCTGATCTTCACAAAAGTGCTTGTAACTGGAATAGTTTTGGTACTAGAGTTCTGCAACCAATTTCGTTCGTCTACCCAAAGTGCGCAGATCACAAATTAACAACTTTGTATTTGTTTGACCTACCGTATCGATTTTTCTATTTGCGCTCCGTTTCGAGTTATGGGTGTCGAGTAACCTACCATTCGACCCATCTCGTCGAGCTGAGTACAACAAATACAGTGTCCACTAGGTTTACAGAGATTTCGGAGATTTATCGATCGAAATCTGATCTTCACAAAAGTGCTTGTAAGTGGAAAAGTTTTGGTACTAGAGTTCTGCAAAAATTTCGTTCGTCTACCAAGAGTGCGCAGATCACAAATTAACCACTTTGTATTTGAATGATTTACCGTATCGATTTTTCTATTTGCGCTCCGTTTCGAGTTATGGGCATCGAGTAACCTACCATTCGACCCAACTCGTCGAGCTGAGTACAACAAATACAGTGTCCACTAGGTTTACAGAGATTTCGGAGATTTATCGATCGAAATCTGATCTTCACAAAAGTGCTTGTAACTGGAATAGTTTTGGTACTAGAGTTCTGCAACCAATTTCGTTCGTCTACCCAAAGTGGGCAGATCACAAATTAACAACTTTGTATTTGTTTGACTTACCGTATCGATTTTTCTATTTGCGCTCCGTTTCGAGTTATGGGTGTCGAGTAACCTACCATTCGACCCAACTCGTCGAGCTGAGTACAACAAATACAGTGTCCACTAGGTTTACAGAGATTTCGGAGATTTATCGATCGAAATCTGATCTTCACAAAAGTGCTTGTAATTGGAATAGTGTTGGTTCTAGAGTTCTACAACCAATTTCGTTCGTCTACCCAGAGTGCGCAGATCACAAATTAACCACTTTGTATTTGAATGATTTACCGTATCGATTTTTCTATTTGCGCTCCGTTTTGAGTTATGGGTATCGAGTAACCTACCATTCGACCCAACTCGTCGAGCTGAGTACAACAAATACAGTGTCCACTAGGTTTACAGAGATTTCGGAGATTTATCGATCGAAATCTGATCTTCACAAAAGTGCTTGTAAGTGAAAAAGTTTTGGTACTAGAGTTCTGCAAACAATTTCGTTCGTCTACCAAGAGTGCGCAGATCACAAATTAACCCCTTTGTATTTGAATGATTTACCGTATCGATTTTTCTATTTGCGCTCCGTTTCGAGTTATGGGCATCGAGTAACCTACCATTCGACCCAACTCGTCGAGCTGAGTACAACAAATACAGTGTCCACTAGGTTTACAGAGATTTCGGAGATTTATCGATCGAAATCTGATCTTCACAAAAGTGCTTGTAATTGGAATAGTGTTGGTTCTAGAGTTCTACAACCAATTTCGTTCGTCTACCCAGAGTGCGCAGATCACAAATTAACCACTTTGTATTTGAATGATTTACCGTATCGATTTTTCTATTTGCGCTCCGTTTCGAGTTATGGGCATCGAGTAACCTACCATTCGACCCAACTCGTCGAGCTGAGTACAACAAATACAGTGTCCACTAGGTTTACAGAGATTTCGGAGATTTATCGATCGAAATCTGATCTTCACAAAAGTGCTTGTAACTGGAATAGTTTTGGTACTAGAGTTCTGCAACCAATTTCGTTCGTCTACCCAAAGTGGGCAGATCACAAATTAACAACTTTGTATTTGTTTGACCTACCGTATCGATTTTTCTATTTGCGCTCCGTTTCGAGTTATGGGTGTCGAGTAACCTACCATTCGACCCATCTCGTCGAGCTGAGTACAACAAATACAGTGTCCACTAGGTTTACAGAGATTTCGGAGATTTATCGATCGAAATCTGATCTTCACAAAAGTGATTGTAAGTGGAAAAGTTTTGGTACTAGAGTTCTGCAAACAATTTCGTTCGTCTACCAAGAGTGCGCAGATCACAAATTAACCACTTTGTATTTGAATGATTTACCGTATCGATTTTTCTATTTGCGCTCCGTTTCGAGTTATGGGCATCGAGTAACCTACCATTCGACCCAACTCGTCGAGCTGAGTACAACAAATACAGTGTCCACTAGGTTTACAGAGATTTCGGAGATTTATCGATCGAAATCTGATCTTCACAAAAGTGCTTGTAACTGGAATAGTTTTGGTACTAGAGTTCTGCAACCAATTTCGTTCGTCTACCCAAAGTGGGCAGATCACAAATTAACAACTTTGTATTTGTTTGACTTACCGTATCGATTTTTCTATTTGCGCTCCGTTTCGAGTTATGGGCATCGAGTAACCTACCATTCGACCCAACTCGTCGAGCTGAGTACAACAAATACAGTGTCCACTAGGTTTACAGAGATTTCGGAGATTTATCGATCGAAATCTGATCTTCACAAAAGTGCTTGTAATTGGAATAGTGTTGGTTCTAGAGTTCTGCAACCAATTTCGTTCGTCTACCCAGAGTGCGCAGATCACAAATTAACCACTTTGTATTTGAATGATTTACCGTATCGATTTTTCTATTTGCGCTCCGTTTCGAGTTATGGGTATCGAGTAACCTACCATTCGACCCAACTCGTCGAGCTGAGTACAACAAATACAGTGTCCACTAGGTTTACAGAGATTTCGGAGATTTATCGATCGAAATCTGATCTTCACAAAAGTGCTTGTAAGTGGAAAAGTTTTGGTACTAGAGTTCTGCAAACAATTTCGTTCGTCTACCAAGAGTGCGCAGATCACAAATTAACCACTTTGTATTTGAATGATTTACCGTATCGATTTTTCTATTTGCGCTCCGTTTCGAGTTATGGGCATCGAGTAACCTACCATTCGACCCAACTCGTCGAGCTGAGTACAACAAATACAGTGTCCACTAGGTTTACAGAGATTTCGGAGATTTATCGATCGAAATCTGATCTTCACAAAAGTGCTTGTAATTGGAATAGTTTTGGTTCTAGAGTTCTGCAACCAATTTCGTTCGTCTACCCAGAGTGCGCAGATCACAAATTAACCACTTTGTATTTGAATGATTTACCGTATCGATTTTTCTATTTGCGCTCCGTTTCGAGTTATGGGCATCGAGTAACCTACCATTCGACCCAACTCGTCGAGCTGAGTACAACAAATACAGTGTCCACTAGGTTTACAGAGATTTCGGAGATTTATCGATCGAAATCTGATCTTCACAAAAGTGCTTGTAACTGGAATAGTTTTGGTACTAGAGTTCTGCAACCAATTTCGTTCGTCTACCCAAAGTGCGCAGATCACAAATTAACAACTTTGTATTTGTTTGACCTACCGTATCGATTTTTCTATTTGCGCTCCGTTTCGAGTTATGGGTGTCGAGTAACCTACCATTCGACCCATCTCGTCGAGCTGAGTACAACAAATACAGTGTCCACTAGGTTTACAGAGATTTCGGAGATTTATCGATCGAAATCTGATCTTCACAAAAGTGCTTGTAAGTGGAATAGTTTTGGTACTAGAGTTCTGCAACCAATTTCGTTCGTCTACCAAGAGTGCGCAGATCACAAATTAACCACTTTGTATTTGAATGATTTACCGTATCGATTTTTCTATTTGCGCTCCGTTTCGAGTTATGGGCATCGAGTAACCTACCATTCGACCCAACTCGTCGAGCTGAGTACAACAAATACAGTGTCCACTAGGTTTACAGAGATTTCGGAGATTTATCGATCGAAATCTGATCTTCACAAAAGTGCTTGTAACTGGAATAGTTTTGGTACTAGAGTTCTGCAACCAATTTCGTTCGTCTACCCAAAGTGGGCAGATCACAAATTAACAACTTTGTATTTGTTTGACTTACCGTATCGATTTTTCTATTTGCGCTCCGTTTCGAGTTATGGGCATCGAGTAACCTACCATTCGACCCAACTCGTCGAGCTGAGTACAACAAATACAGTGTCCACTAGGTTTACAGAGATTTCGGAGATTTATCGATCGAAATCTGATCTTCACAAAAGTGCTTGTAATTGGAATAGTGTTGGTTCTAGAGTTCTACAACCAATTTCGTTCGTCTACCCAGAGTGCGCAGATCACAAATTAACCACTTTGTATTTGAATGATTTACCGTATCGATTTTTCTATTTGCGCTCCGTTTCGAGTTATGGGTATCGAGTAACCTACCATTCGACCCAACTCGTCGAGCTGAGTACAACAAATACAGTGTCCACTAGGTTTACAGAGATTTCGGAGATTTATCGATCGAAATCTGATCTTCACAAAAGTGCTTGTAAGTGAAAAGTTTTGGTACTAGAGTTCTGCAAACAATTTCGTTCGTCTACCAAGAGTGCGCAGATCACAAATTAACCCTTGTATTTGAATGATTTACCGTATCGATTTTTCTATTTGCGCTCCGTTTCGAGTTATGGGCATCGAGTAACCTACCATTCGACCCAACTCGTCGAGCTGAGTACAACAAATACAGTGTCCACTAGGTTTACAGAGATTTCGGAGATTTATCGATCGAAATCTGATCTTCACAAAAGTGCTTGTAATTGGAATAGTGTTGGTTCTAGAGTTCTACAACCAATTTCGTTCGTCTACCCAGAGTGCGCAGATCACAAATTAACCACTTTGTATTTGAATGATTTACCGTATCGATTTTTCTATTTGCGCTCCGTTTCGAGTTATGGGTATCGAGTAACCTACCATTCGACCCAACTCGTCGAGCTGAGTACAACAAATACAGTGTCCACTAGGTTTACAGAGATTTCGGAGATTTATCGATCGAAATCTGATCTTCACAAAAGTGCTTGTAAGTGAAAAAGTTTTGGTACTAGAGTTCTGCAAACAATTTCGTTCGTCTACCAAGAGTGCGCAGATCACAAATTAACCACTTTGTATTTGAATGATTTACCGTATCGATTTTTCTATTTGCGCTCCGTTTCGAGTTATGGGCATCGAGTAACCTACCATTCGACCCAACTCGTCGAGCTGAGTACAACAAATACAGTGTCCACTAGGTTTACAGAGATTTCGGAGATTTATCGATCGAAATCTGATCTTCACAAAAGTGCTTGTAACTGGAATAGTTTTGGTACTAGAGTTCTGCAACCAATTTCGTTCGTCTACCCAAAGTGGGCAGATCACAAATTAACAACTTTGTATTTGTTTGACCTACCGTATCGATTTTTCTATTTGCGCTCCGTTTCGAGTTATGGGTGTCGAGTAACCTACCATTCGACCCATCTCGTCGAGCTGAGTACAACAAATACAGTGTCCACTAGGTTTACAGAGATTTCGGAGATTTATCGATCGAAATCTGATCTTCACAAAAGTGCTTGTAATTGGAATAGTGTTGGTTCTAGAGTTCTAACCAATTTCGTTCGTCTACCCAGAGTGCGCAGATCACAAATTAACCACTTTGTATTTGAATGATTTACCGTATCGATTTTTCTATTTGCGCTCCGTTTCGAGTTATGGGTATCGAGTAACCTACCATTCGACCCAACTCGTCGAGCTGAGTACAACAAATACAGTGTCCACTAGGTTTACAGAGATTTCGGAGATTTATCGATCGAAATCTGATCTTCACAAAAGTGCTTGTAAGTGAAAAAGTTTTGGTACTAGAGTTCTGCAAACAATTTCGTTCGTCTACCAAGAGTGCGCAGATCACAAATTAACAACTTTGTATTTGTTTGACCTACCGTATCGATTTTTCTATTTGCGCTCCGTTTCGAGTTATGGGTGTCGAGTAACCTACCATTCGACCCAACTCGTCGAGCTGAGTACAACAAATACAGTGTCCACTAGGTTTACAGAGATTTCGGAGATTTATCGATCGAAATCTGATCTTCACAAAAGTGCTTGTAATTGGAATAGTGTTGGTTCTAGAGTTCTACAACCAATTTCGTTCGTCTACCCAGAGTGCGCAGATCACAAATTAACCACTTTGTATTTGAATGATTTACCGTATCGATTTTTCTATTTGCGCTCCGTTTCGAGTTATGGGCATCGAGTAACCTACCATTCGACCCAACTCGTCGAGCTGAGTACAACAAATACAGTGTCCACTAGGTTTACAGAGATTTCGGAGATTTATCGATCGAAATCTGATCTTCACAAAAGTGCTTGTAACTGGAATAGTTTTGGTACTAGAGTTCTGCAACCAATTTCGTTCGTCTACCCAAAGTGGGCAGATCACAAATTAACAACTTTGTATTTGTTTGACCTACCGTATCGATTTTTCTATTTGCGCTCCGTTTCGAGTTATGGGTGTCGAGTAACCTACCATTCGACCCATCTCGTCGAGCTGAGTACAACAAATACAGTGTCCACTAGGTTTACAGAGATTTCGGAGATTTATCGATCGAAATCTGATCTTCACAAAAGTGATTGTAAGTGGAAAAGTTTTGGTACTAGAGTTCTGCAAACAATTTCGTTCGTCTACCAAGAGTGCGCAGATCACAAATTAACCACTTTGTATTTGAATGATTTACCGTATCGATTTTTCTATTTGCGCTCCGTTTCGAGTTATGGGCATCGAGTAACCTACCATTCGACCCAACTCGTCGAGCTGAGTACAACAAATACAGTGTCCACTAGGTTTACAGAGATTTCGGAGATTTATCGATCGAAATCTGATCTTCACAAAAGTGCTTGTAACTGGAATAGTTTTGGTACTAGAGTTCTGCAACCAATTTCGTTCGTCTACCCAAAGTGGGCAGATCACAAATTAACAACTTTGTATTTGTTTGACTTACCGTATCGATTTTTCTATTTGCGCTCCGTTTCGAGTTATGGGCATCGAGTAACCTACCATTCGACCCAACTCGTCGAGCTGAGTACAACAAATACAGTGTCCACTAGGTTTACAGAGATTTCGGAGATTTATCGATCGAAATCTGATCTTCACAAAAGTGCTTGTAAGTGAAAAAGTTTTGGTACTAGAGTTCTGCAAACAATTTCGTTCGTCTACCAAGAGTGCGCAGATCACAAATTAACCCCGTTGTATTTGAATGATTTACCGTATCGATTTTTCTATTTGCGCTCCGTTTCGAGTTATGGGCATCGAGTAACCTACCATTCGACCCAACTCGTCGAGCTGAGTACAACAAATACAGTGTCCACTAGGTTTACAGAGATTTCGGAGATTTATCGATCGAAATCTGATCTTCACAAAAGTGCTTGTAACTGGAATAGTTTTGGTACTAGAGTTCTGCAACCAATTTCGTTCGTCTACCCAAAGTGCGCAGATCACAAATTAACAACTTTGTATTTGTTTGACCTACCGTATCGATTTTTCTATTTGCGCTCCGTTTCGAGTTATGGGTATCGAGTAACCTACCATTCGACCCAACTCGTCGAGCTGAGTACAACAAATACAGTGTCCACTAGGTTTACAGAGATTTCGGAGATTTATCGATCGAAATCTGATCTTCACAAAAGTGCTTGTAAGTGGAAAAGTTTTGGTACTAGAGTTCTGCAAACAATTTCGTTCGTCTACCAAGAGTGCGCAGATCACAAATTAACCACTTTGTATTTGAATGATTTACCGTATCGATTTTTCTATTTGCGCTCCGTTTCGAGTTATGGGCATCGAGTAACCTACCATTCGACCCAACTCGTCGAGCTGAGTACAACAAATACAGTGTCCACTAGGTTTACAGAGATTTCGGAGATTTATCGATCGAAATCTGATCTTCACAAAAGTGCTTGTAACTGGAATAGTTTTGGTACTAGAGTTCTGCAACCAATTTCGTTCGTCTACCCAAAGTGGGCAGATCACAAATTAACAACTTTGTATTTGTTTGACCTACCGTATCGATTTTTCTATTTGCGCTCCGTTTCGAGTTATGGGTGTCGAGTAACCTACCATTCGACCCATCTCGTCGAGCTGAGTACAACAAATACAGTGTCCACTAGGTTTACAGAGATTTCGGAGATTTATCGATCGAAATCTGATCTTCACAAAAGTGCTTGTAATTGGAATAGTGTTGGTTCTAGAGTTCGTAACCAATTTCGTTCGTCTACCCAGAGTGCGCAGATCACAAATTAACCACTTTGTATTTGAATGATTTACCGTATCGATTTTTCTATTTGCGCTCCGTTTTGAGTTATGGGTATCGAGTAACCTACCATTCGACCCAACTCGTCGAGCTGAGTACAACAAATACAGTGTCCACTAGGTTTACAGAGATTTCGGAGATTTATCGATCGAAATCTGATCTTCACAAAAGTGCTTGTAACTGAAAAAGTTTTGGTACTAGAGTTCTGCAAACAATTTCGTTCGTCTACCCAAAGTGGGCAGATCACAAATTAACAACTTTGTATTTGTTTGACCTACCGTATCGATTTTTCTATTTGCGCTCCGTTTCGAGTTATGGGTGTCGAGTAACCTACCATTCGACCCATCTCGTCGAGCTGAGTACAACAAATACAGTGTCCACTAGGTTTACAGAGATTTCGGAGATTTATCGATCGAAATCTGATCTTCACAAAAGTGCTTGTAATTGGAATAGTGTTGGTTCTAGAGTTCTAACCAATTTCGTTCGTCTACCCAGAGTGCGCAGATCACAAATTAACCACTTTGTATTTGAATGATTTACCGTATCGATTTTTCTATTTGCGCTCCGTTTTGAGTTATGGGTATCGAGTAACCTACCATTCGACCCAACTCGTCGAGCTGAGTACAACAAATACAGTGTCCACTAGGTTTACAGAGATTTCGGAGATTTATCGATCGAAATCTGATCTTCACAAAAGTGCTTGTAAGTGAAAAAGTTTTGGTACTAGAGTTCTGCAAACAATTTCGTTCGTCTACCAAGAGTGCGCAGATCACAAATTAACCCTTTGTATTTGAATGATTTACCGTATCGATTTTTCTATTTGCGCTCCGTTTCGAGTTATGGGCATCGAGTAACCTACCATTCGACCCAACTCGTCGAGCTGAGTACAACAAATACAGTGTCCACTAGGTTTACAGAGATTTCGGAGATTTATCGATCGAAATCTGATCTTCACAAAAGTGCTTGTAAGTGAAAAAGTTTTGGTACTAGAGTTCTGCAAACAATTTCGTTCGTCTACCAAGAGTGCGCAGATCACAAATTAACCCCTTTGTATTTGAATGATTTACCGTATCGATTTTTCTATTTGCGCTCCGTTTCGAGTTATGGGCATCGAGTAACCTACCATTCGACCCAACTCGTCGAGCTGAGTACAACAAATACAGTGTCCACTAGGTTTACAGAGATTTCGGAGATTTATCGATCGAAATCTGATCTTCACAAAAGTGCTTGTAAGTGAAAAAGTTTTGGTACTAGAGTTCTGCAAACAATTTCGTTCGTCTACCAAGAGTGCGCAGATCACAAATTAACCACTTTGTATTTGAATGATTTACCGTATCGATTTTTCTATTTGCGCTCCGTTTCGAGTTATGGGCATCGAGTAACCTACCATTCGACCCAACTCGTCGAGCTGAGTACAACAAATACAGTGTCCACTAGGTTTACAGAGATTTCGGAGATTTATCGATCGAAATCTGATCTTCACAAAAGTGCTTGTAACTGGAATAGTTTTGGTACTAGAGTTCTGCAACCAATTTCGTTCGTCTACCCAAAGTGGGCAGATCACAAATTAACAACTTTGTATTTGTTTGACCTACCGTATCGATTTTTCTATTTGCGCTCCGTTTCGAGTTATGGGTGTCGAGTAACCTACCATTCGACCCATCTCGTCGAGCTGAGTACAACAAATACAGTGTCCACTAGGTTTACAGAGATTTCGGAGATTTATCGATCGAAATCTGATCTTCACAAAAGTGCTTGTAATTGGAATAGTGTTGGTTCTAGAGTTCTGCAACCAATTTCGTTCGTCTACCCAGAGTGCGCAGATCACAAATTAACCACTTTGTATTTGAATGATTTACCGTATCGATTTTTCTATTTGCGCTCCGTTTTGAGTTATGGGTATCGAGTAACCTACCATTCGACCCAACTCGTCGAGCTGAGTACAACAAATACAGTGTCCACTAGGTTTACAGAGATTTCGGAGATTTATCGATCGAAATCTGATCTTCACAAAAGTGATTGTAAGTGAAAAAGTTTTGGTACTAGAGTTCTGCAAACAATTTCGTTCGTCTACCAAGAGTGCGCAGATCACAAATTAACCCCTTTGTATTTGAATGATTTACCGTATCGATTTTTCTATTTGCGCTCCGTTTCGAGTTATGGGCATCGAGTAACCTACCATTCGACCCAACTCGTCGAGCTGAGTACAACAAATACAGTGTCCACTAGGTTTACAGAGATTTCGGAGATTTATCGATCGAAATCTGATCTTCACAAAAGTGCTTGTAATTGGAATAGTGTTGGTTCTAGAGTTCTACAACCAATTTCGTTCGTCTACCCAGAGTGCGCAGATCACAAATTAACCACTTTGTATTTGAATGATTTACCGTATCGATTTTTCTATTTGCGCTCCGTTTCGAGTTATGGGCATCGAGTAACCTACCATTCGACCCAACTCGTCGAGCTGAGTACAACAAATACAGTGTCCACTAGGTTTACAGAGATTTCGGAGATTTATCGATCGAAATCTGATCTTCACAAAAGTGCTTGTAACTGGAATAGTTTTGGTACTAGAGTTCTGCAACCAATTTCGTTCGTCTACCCAAAGTGCGCAGATCACAAATTAACAACTTTGTATTTGTTTGACCTACCGTATCGATTTTTCTATTTGCGCTCCGTTTCGAGTTATGGGTGTCGAGTAACCTACCATTCGACCCATCTCGTCGAGCTGAGTACAACAAATACAGTGTCCACTAGGTTTACAGAGATTTCGGAGATTTATCGATCGAAATCTGATCTTCACAAAAGTGCTTGTAAGTGGAAAAGTTTTGGTACTAGAGTTCTGCAAACAATTTCGTTCGTCTACCAAGAGTGCGCAGATCACAAATTAACCACTTTGTATTTGAATGATTTACCGTATCGATTTTTCTATTTGCGCTCCGTTTCGAGTTATGGGCATCGAGTAACCTACCATTCGACCCAACTCGTCGAGCTGAGTACAACAAATACAGTGTCCACTAGGTTTACAGAGATTTCGGAGATTTATCGATCGAAATCTGATCTTCACAAAAGTGCTTGTAACTGGAATAGTTTTGGTACTAGAGTTCTGCAACCAATTTCGTTCGTCTACCCAAAGTGCGCAGATCACAAATTAACAACTTTGTATTTGTTTGACTTACCGTATCGATTTTTCTATTTGCGCTCCGTTTCGAGTTATGGGCATCGAGTAACCTACCATTCGACCCAACTCGTCGAGCTGAGTACAACAAATACAGTGTCCACTAGGTTTACAGAGATTTCGGAGATTTATCGATCGAAATCTGATCTTCACAAAAGTGCTTGTAAGTGAAATAGTTTTGGTACTAGAGTTCTGCAACCAATTTCGTTCGTCTACCAAGAGTGCGCAGATCACAAATTAACCCCTTTGTATTTGAATGATTTACCGTATCGATTTTTCTATTTGCGCTCCGTTTCGAGTTATGGGCATCGAGTAACCTACCATTCGACCCAACTCGTCGAGCTGAGTACAACAAATACAGTGTCCACTAGGTTTACAGAGATTTCGGAGATTTATCGATCGAAATCTGATCTTCACAAAAGTGCTTGTAACTGGAATAGTTTTGGTACTAGAGTTCTGCAACCAATTTCGTTCGTCTACCCAAAGTGCGCAGATCACAAATTAACAACTTTGTATTTGTTTGACCTACCGTATCGATTTTTCTATTTGCGCTCCGTTTCGAGTTATGGGTATCGAGTAACCTACCATTCGACCCAACTCGTCGAGCTGAGTACAACAAATACAGTGTCCACTAGGTTTACAGAGATTTCGGAGATTTATCGATCGAAATCTGATCTTCACAAAAGTGCTTGTAAGTGAAAAAGTTTTGGTACTAGAGTTCTGCAAACAATTTCGTTCGTCTACCAAGAGTGCGCAGATCACAAATTAACCACTTTGTATTTGAATGATTTACCGTATCGATTTTTCTATTTGCGCTCCGTTTCGAGTTATGGGCATCGAGTAACCTACCATTCGACCCAACTCGTCGAGCTGAGTACAACAAATACAGTGTCCACTAGGTTTACAGAGATTTCGGAGATTTATCGATCGAAATCTGATCTTCACAAAAGTGCTTGTAACTGGAATAGTTTTGGTACTAGAGTTCTGCAACCAATTTCGTTCGTCTACCCAAAGTGGGCAGATCACAAATTAACAACTTTGTATTTGTTTGACCTACCGTATCGATTTTTCTATTTGCGCTCCGTTTCGAGTTATGGGTGTCGAGTAACCTACCATTCGACCCATCTCGTCGAGCTGAGTACAACAAATACAGTGTCCACTAGGTTTACAGAGATTTCGGAGATTTATCGATCGAAATCTGATCTTCACAAAAGTGCTTGTAATTGGAATAGTGTTGGTTCTAGAGTTCTGCAACCAATTTCGTTCGTCTACCCAGAGTGCGCAGATCACAAATTAACCACTTTGTATTTGAATGATTTACCGTATCGATTTTTCTATTTGCGCTCCGTTTTGAGTTATGGGTATCGAGTAACCTACCATTCGACCCAACTCGTCGAGCTGAGTACAACAAATACAGTGTCCACTAGGTTTACAGAGATTTCGGAGATTTATCGATCGAAATCTGATCTTCACAAAAGTGCTTGTAAGTGAAAAAGTTTTGGTACTAGAGTTCTGCAAACAATTTCGTTCGTCTACCCAAAGTGCGCAGATCACAAATTAACAACTTTGTATTTGTTTGACCTACCGTATCGATTTTTCTATTTGCGCTCCGTTTCGAGTTATGGGTGTCGAGTAACCTACCATTCGACCCATCTCGTCGAGCTGAGTACAACAAATACAGTGTCCACTAGGTTTACAGAGATTTCGGAGATTTATCGATCGAAATCTGATCTTCACAAAAGTGCTTGTAATTGGAATAGTGTTGGTTCTAGAGTTCTGCAACCAATTTCGTTCGTCTACCCAGAGTGCGCAGATCACAAATTAACCACTTTGTATTTGAATGATTTACCGTATCGATTTTTCTATTTGCGCTCCGTTTCGAGTTATGGGTATCGAGTAACCTACCATTCGACCCAACTCGTCGAGCTGAGTACAACAAATACAGTGTCCACTAGGTTTACAGAGATTTCGGAGATTTATCGATCGAAATCTGATCTTCACAAAAGTGCTTGTAACTGAAATAGTTTTGGTACTAGAGTTCTGCAACCAATTTCGTTCGTCTACCAAGAGTGCGCAGATCACAAATTAACCACTTTGTATTTGAATGATTTACCGTATCGATTTTTCTATTTGCGCTCCGTTTCGAGTTATGGGTATCGAGTAACCTACCATTCGACCCAACTCGTCGAGCTGAGTACAACAAATACAGTGTCCACTAGGTTTACAGAGATTTCGGAGATTTATCGATCGAAATCTGATCTTCACAAAAGTGCTTGTAAGTGAAAAAGTTTTGGTACTAGAGTTCTGCAAACAATTTCGTTCGTCTACCAAGAGTGCGCAGATCACAAATTAACCCTTTGTATTTGAATGATTTACCGTATCGATTTTTCTATTTGCGCTCCGTTTCGAGTTATGGGCATCGAGTAACCTACCATTCGACCCAACTCGTCGAGCTGAGTACAACAAATACAGTGTCCACTAGGTTTACAGAGATTTCGGAGATTTATCGATCGAAATCTGATCTTCACAAAAGTGCTTGTAAGGAAAAGTTTTGGTACTAGAGTTCTGCAAACAATTTCGTTCGTCTACCAGAGTGCGCAGATCACAAATTAACCACTTTGTATTTGAATGATTTACCGTATCGATTTTTCTATTTGCGCTCCGTTTCGAGTTATGGGCATCGAGTAACCTACCATTCGACCCAACTCGTCGAGCTGAGTACAACAAATACAGTGTCCACTAGGTTTACAGAGATTTCGGAGATTTATCGATCGAAATCTGATCTTCACAAAAGTGCTTGTAACTGGAATAGTTTTGGTACTAGAGTTCTGCAACCAATTTCGTTCGTCTACCCAAAGTGCGCAGATCACAAATTAACAACTTTGTATTTGTTTGACCTACCGTATCGATTTTTCTATTTGCGCTCCGTTTCGAGTTATGGGTGTCGAGTAACCTACCATTCGACCCATCTCGTCGAGCTGAGTACAACAAATACAGTGTCCACTAGGTTTACAGAGATTTCGGAGATTTATCGATCGAAATCTGATCTTCACAAAAGTGCTTGTAAGTGGAATAGTTTTGGTACTAGAGTTCTGCAACCAATTTCGTTCGTCTACCCAGAGTGCGCAGATCACAAATTAACCACTTTGTATTTGAATGATTTACCGTATCGATTTTTCTATTTGCGCTCCGTTTCGAGTTATGGGTATCGAGTAACCTACCATTCGACCCAACTCGTCGAGCTGAGTACAACAAATACAGTGTCCACTAGGTTTACAGAGATTTCGGAGATTTATCGATCGAAATCTGATCTTCACAAAAGTGATTGTAAGTGAAAAAGTTTTGGTACTAGAGTTCTGCAAACAATTTCGTTCGTCTACCAAGAGTGCGCAGATCACAAATTAACCACTTTGTATTTGAATGATTTACCGTATCGATTTTTCTATTTGCGCTCCGTTTCGAGTTATGGGCATCGAGTAACCTACCATTCGACCCAACTCGTCGAGCTGAGTACAACAAATACAGTGTCCACTAGGTTTACAGAGATTTCGGAGATTTATCGATCGAAATCTGATCTTCACAAAAGTGCTTGTAACTGGAATAGTGTTGGTACTAGAGTTCTGCAACCAATTTCGTTCGTCTACCCAGAGTGCGCAGATCACAAATTAACCACTTTGTATTTGAATGATTTACCGTATCGATTTTTCTATTTGCGCTCCGTTTCGAGTTATGGGTGTCGAGTAACCTACCATTCGACCCAACTCGTCGAGCTGAGTACAACAAATACAGTGTCCACTAGGTTTACAGAGATTTCGGAGATTTATCGATCGAAATCTGATCTTCACAAAAGTGCTTGTAATTGGAATAGTTTTGGTACTAGAGTTCTGCAAACAATTTCGTTCGTCTACCCAGAGTGCGCAGATCACAAATTAACCACTTTGTATTTGAATGATTTACCGTATCGATTTTTCTATTTGCGCTCCGTTTCGAGTTATGGGTATCGAGTAACCTACCATTCGACCCAACTCGTCGAGCTGAGTACAACAAATACAGTGTCCACTAGGTTTACAGAGATTTCGGAGATTTATCGATCGAAATCTGATCTTCACAAAAGTGCTTGTAACTGGAATAGTTTTGGTACTAGAGTTCTGCAACCAATTTCGTTCGTCTACCAAAGTGCGCAGATCACAAATTAACAACTTTGTATTTGTTTGATTTACCGTATCGATTTTTCTATTTGCGCTCCGTTTCGAGTTATGGGTGTCGAGTAACCTACCATTCGACCCAACTCGTCGAGCTGAGTACAACAAATACAGTGTCCACTAGGTTTACAGAGATTTCGGAGATTTATCGATCGAAATCTGATCTTCACAAAAGTGCTTGTAATTGGAATAGTGTTGGTTCTAGAGTTCTACAACCAATTTCGTTCGTCTACCCAGAGTGCGCAGATCACAAATTAACCACTTTGTATTTGAATGATTTACCGTATCGATTTTTCTATTTGCGCTCCGTTTTGAGTTATGGGTATCGAGTAACCTACCATTCGACCCAACTCGTCGAGCTGAGTACAACAAATACAGTGTCCACTAGGTTTACAGAGATTTCGGAGATTTATCGATCGAAATCTGATCTTCACAAAAGTGCTTGTAAGTGAAAAAGTTTTGGTACTAGAGTTCTGCAAACAATTTCGTTCGTCTACCAAGAGTGCGCAGATCACAAATTAACCACTTTGTATTTGAATGATTTACCGTATCGATTTTTCTATTTGCGCTCCGTTTCGAGTTATGGGCATCGAGTAACCTACCATTCGACCCAACTCGTCGAGCTGAGTACAACAAATACAGTGTCCACTAGGTTTACAGAGATTTCGGAGATTTATCGATCGAAATCTGATCTTCACAAAAGTGCTTGTAACTGGAATAGTTTGGTACTAGAGTTCTGCAACCAATTTCGTTCGTCTACCCAAAGTGCGCAGATCACAAATTAACAACTTTGTATTTGAATGATTTACCGTATCGATTTTTCTATTTGCGCTCCGTTTCGAGTTATGGGTGTCGAGTAACCTACCATTCGACCCATCTCGTCGAGCTGAGTACAACAAATACAGTGTCCACTAGGTTTACAGAGATTTCGGAGATTTATCGATCGAAATCTGATCTTCACAAAAGTGCTTGTAATTGGAATAGTTTTGGTACTAGAGTTCTGCAACCAATTTCGTTCGTCTACCAAGAGTGCGCAGATCACAAATTAACCACTTTGTATTTGAATGATTTACCGTATCGATTTTTCTATTTGCGCTCCGTTTCGAGTTATGGGTATCGAGTAACCTACCATTCGACCCAACTCGTCGAGCTGAGTACAACAAATACAGTGTCCACTAGGTTTACAGAGATTTCGGAGATTTATCGATCGAAATCTGATCTTCACAAAAGTGCTTGTAAGTGGAAAAGTTTTGGTACTAGAGTTCTGCAAACAATTTCGTTCGTCTACCAAGAGTGCGCAGATCACAAATTAACAACTTTGTATTTGAATGATTTACCGTATCGATTTTTCTATTTGCGCTCCGTTTCGAGTTATGGGCATCGAGTAACCTACCATTCGACCCAACTCGTCGAGCTGAGTACAACAAATACAGTGTCCACTAGGTTTACAGAGATTTCGGAGATTTATCGATCGAAATCTGATCTTCACAAAAGTGCTTGTAATTGGAATAGTGTTGGTTCTAGAGTTCTACAACCAATTTCGTTCGTCTACCCAGAGTGCGCAGATCACAAATTAACCACTTTGTATTTGAATGATTTACCGTATCGATTTTTCTATTTGCGCTCCGTTTTGAGTTATGGGTATCGAGTAACCTACCATTCGACCCAACTCGTCGAGCTGAGTACAACAAATACAGTGTCCACTAGGTTTACAGAGATTTCGGAGATTTATCGATCGAAATCTGATCTTCACAAAAGTGATTGTAAGTGAAAAAGTTTTGGTACTAGAGTTCTGCAAAAAATTTCGTTCGTCTACCAAGAGTGCGCAGATCACAAATTAACCACTTTGTATTTGAATGATTTACCGTATCGATTTTTCTATTTGCGCTCCGTTTCGAGTTATGGGCATCGAGTAACCTACCATTCGACCCAACTCGTCGAGCTGAGTACAACAAATACAGTGTCCACTAGGTTTACAGAGATTTCGGAGATTTATCGATCGAAATCTGATCTTCACAAAAGTGCTTGTAACTGGAATAGTTTTGGTACTAGAGTTCTGCAACCAATTTCGTTCGTCTACCCAAAGTGGGCAGATCACAAATTAACAACTTTGTATTTGTTTGACTTACCGTATCGATTTTTCTATTTGCGCTCCGTTTCGAGTTATGGGCATCGAGTAACCTACCATTCGACCCAACTCGTCGAGCTGAGTACAACAAATACAGTGTCCACTAGGTTTACAGAGATTTCGGAGATTTATCGATCGAAATCTGATCTTCACAAAAGTGCTTGTAATTGGAATAGTGTTGGTTCTAGAGTTCTACAACCAATTTCGTTCGTCTACCCAGAGTGCGCAGATCACAAATTAACCACTTTGTATTTGAATGATTTACCGTATCGATTTTTCTATTTGCGCTCCGTTTTGAGTTATGGGTATCGAGTAACCTACCATTCGACCAATCTCGTCGAGCTGAGTACAACAAATACAGTGTCCACTAGGTTTACAGAGATTTCGGAGATTTATCGATCGAAATCTGATCTTCACAAAAGTGCTTGTAACTGGAATAGTTTTGGTACTAGAGTTCTGCAACCAATTTCGTTCGTCTACCCAAAGTGCGCAGATCACAAATTAACAACTTTGTATTTGTTTGATCTACCGTATCGATTTTTCTATTTGCGCTCCGTTTCGAGTTATGGGTGTCGAGTAACCTACCATTCGACCCATCTCGTCGAGCTGAGTACAACAAATACAGTGTCACTAGGTTTACAGAGATTTCGGAGATTTATCGATCGAAATCTGATCTTCACAAAAGTGCTTGTAATTGGAATAGTTTTGGTACTAGAGTTCTGCAAACAATTTCGTTCGTCTACCAAGAGTGCGCAGATCACAAATTAACCACTTTGTATTTGAATGATTTACCGTATCGATTTTTCTATTTGCGCTCCGTTTCGAGTTATGGGTATCGAGTAACCTACCATTCGACCCAACTCGTCGAGCTGAGTACAACAAATACAGTGTCCACTAGGTTTACAGAGATTTCGGAGATTTATCGATCGAAATCTGATCTTCACAAAAGTGCTTGTAACTGGAATAGTTTTGGTACTAGAGTTCTGCAACCAATTTCGTTCGTCTACCCAAAGTGGGCAGATCACAAATTAACAACTTTGTATTTGTTTGACCTACCGTATCGATTTTTCTATTTGCGCTCCGTTTCGAGTTATGGGTGTCGAGTAACCTACCATTCGACCCATCTCGTCGAGCTGAGTACAACAAATACAGTGTCACTAGGTTTACAGAGATTTCGGAGATTTATCGATCGAAATCTGATCTTCACAAAAGTGCTTGTAATTGGAATAGTTTTGGTTCTAGAGTTCTGCAACCAATTTCGTTCGTCTACCCAGAGTGCGCAGATCACAAATTAACAACTTTGTATTTGTTTGATTTACCGTATCGATTTTTCTATTTGCGCTCCGTTTCGAGTTATGGGTGTCGAGTAACCTACCATTCGACCCAACTCGTCGAGCTGAGTACAACAAATACAGTGTCCACTAGGTTTACAGAGATTTCGGAGATTTATCGATCGAAATCTGATCTTCACAAAAGTGCTTGTAATTGGAATAGTGTTGGTTCTAGAGTTCTACAACCAGATCACAAATTAACCACTTTGTATTTGAATGATTTACCGTATCGATTTTTCTATTTGCGCTCCGTTTTGAGTTATGGGTATCGAGTAACCTACCATTCGACCAAACTCGTCGAGCTGAGTACAACAAATACAGTGTCCACTAGGTTTACAGAGATTTCGGAGATTTATCGATCGAAATCTGATCTTCACAAAAGTGCTTGTAACTGGAATAGTTTTGGTACTAGAGTTCTGCAACCAATTTCGTTCGTCTACCCAAAGTGCGCAGATCACAAATTAACAACTTTGTATTTGTTTGATCTACCGTATCGATTTTTCTATTTGCGCTCCGTTTCGAGTTATGGGTGTCGAGTAACCTACCATTCGACCCATCTCGTCGAGCTGAGTACAACAAATACAGTGTCACTAGGTTTACAGAGATTTCGGAGATTTATCGATCGAAATCTGATCTTCACAAAAGTGCTTGTAATTGGAATAGTTTTGGTACTAGAGTTCTGCAACAATTTCGTTCGTCTACCAAGAGTGCGCAGATCACAAATTAACCACTTTGTATTTGAATGATTTACCGTATCGATTTTTCTATTTGCGCTCCGTTTCGAGTTATGGGTATCGAGTAACCTACCATTCGACCCAACTCGTCGAGCTGAGTACAACAAATACAGTGTCCACTAGGTTTACAGAGATTTCGGAGATTTATCGATCGAAATCTGATCTTCACAAAAGTGCTTGTAATTGGAATAGTTTTGGTTCTAGAGTTCTGCAACCAATTTCGTTCGTCTACCCAGAGTGCGCAGATCACAAATTAACCACTTTGTATTTGAATGATTTACCGTATCGATTTTTCTATTTGCGCTCCGTTTCGAGTTATGGGTATCGAGTAACCTACCATTCGACCAAACTCGTCGAGCTGAGTACAACAAATACAGTGTCCACTAGGTTTACAGAGATTTCGGAGATTTATCGATCGAAATCTGATCTTCACAAAAGTGCTTGTAACTGGAATAGTTTTGGTACTAGAGTTCTGCAACCAATTTCGTTCGTCTACCCAAAGTGCGCAGATCACAAATTAACAACTTTGTATTTGTTTGATTACCGTATCGATTTTTCTATTTGCGCTCCGTTTCGAGTTATGGGTGTCGAGTAACCTACCATTCGACCCATCTCGTCGAGCTGAGTACAACAAATACAGTGTCCACTAGGTTTACAGAGATTTCGGAGATTTATCGATCGAAATCTGATCTTCACAAAAGTGCTTGTAATTGGAATAGTGTTGGTTCTAGAGTTCTACAACCAATTTCGTTCGTCTACCCAGAGTGCGCAGATCACAAATTAACCACTTTGTATTTGAATGATTTACCGTATCGATTTTTCTATTTGCGCTCCGTTTCGAGTTATGGGTATCGAGTAACCTACCATTCGACCAAACTCGTCGAGCTGAGTACAACAAATACAGTGTCCACTAGGTTTACAGAGATTTCGGAGATTTATCGATCGAAATCTGATCTTCACAAAAGTGCTTGTAACTGGAATAGTTTTGGTACTAGAGTTCTGCAACCAATTTCGTTCGTCTACCCAAAGTGCGCAGATCACAAATTAACAACTTTGTATTTGTTTGATCTACCGTATCGATTTTTCTATTTGCGCTCCGTTTCGAGTTATGGGTGTCGAGTAACCTACCATTCGACCCATCTCGTCGAGCTGAGTACAACAAATACAGTGTCACTAGGTTTACAGAGATTTCGGAGATTTATCGATCGAAATCTGATCTTCACAAAAGTGCTTGTAATTGGAATAGTGTTGGTTCTAGAGTTCTACAACCAATTTCGTTCGTCTACCCAGAGTGCGCAGATCACAAATTAACCACTTTGTATTTGAATGATTTACCGTATCGATTTTTCTATTTGCGCTCCGTTTTGAGTTATGGGTATCGAGTAACCTACCATTCGACCAACTCGTCGAGCTGAGTACAACAAATACAGTGTCCACTAGGTTTACAGAGATTTCGGAGATTTATCGATCGAAATCTGATCTTCACAAAAGTGCTTGTAACTGGAATAGTTTTGGTACTAGAGTTCTGCAACCAATTTCGTTCGTCTACCCAAAGTGCGCAGATCACAAATTAACAACTTTGTATTTGTTTGATCTACCGTATCGATTTTTCTATTTGCGCTCCGTTTCGAGTTATGGGTGTCGAGTAACCTACCATTCGACCCATCTCGTCGAGCTGAGTACAACAAATACAGTGTCACTAGGTTTACAGAGATTTCGGAGATTTATCGATCGAAATCTGATCTACACAAAAGTGCTTGTAATTGGAATAGTGTTGGTTCTAGAGTTCTACAACCAATTTCGTTCGTCTACCCAGAGTGCGCAGATCACAAATTAACCACTTTGTATTTGAATGATTTACCGTATCGATTTTTCTATTTGCGCTCCGTTTTGAGTTATGGGTATCGAGTAACCTACCATTCGACCAAACTCGTCGAGCTGAGTACAACAAATACAGTGTCCACTAGGTTTACAGAGATTTCGGAGATTTATCGATCGAAATCTGATCTTCACAAAAGTGCTTGTAACTGGAATAGTTTTGGTACTAGAGTTCTGCAACCAATTTCGTTCGTCTACCCAAAGTGCGCAGATCACAAATTAACAACTTTGTATTTGTTTGATCTACCGTATCGATTTTTCTATTTGCGCTCCGTTTCGAGTTATGGGTGTCGAGTAACCTACCATTCGACCCATCTCGTCGAGCTGAGTACAACAAATACAGTGTCACTAGGTTTACAGAGATTTCGGAGATTTATCGATCGAAATCTGATCTTCACAAAAGTGCTTGTAAGTGGAAAGTTTTGGTACTAGAGTTCTGCAAACAATTTCGTTCGTCTACCAAGAGTGCGCAGATCACAAATTAACCACTTTGTATTTGAATGATTTACCGTATCGATTTTTCTATTTGCGCTCCGTTTCGAGTTATGGGCATCGAGTAACCTACCATTCGACCCAACTCGTCGAGCTGAGTACAACAAATACAGTGTCCACTAGGTTTACAGAGATTTCGGAGATTTATCGATCGAAATCTGATCTTCACAAAAGTGCTTGTAATTGGAATAGTGTTGGTTCTAGAGTTCTACAACCAATTTCGTTCGTCTACCCAGAGTGCGCAGATCACAAATTAACCACTTTGTATTTGAATGATTTACCGTATCGATTTTTCTATTTGCGCTCCGTTTTGAGTTATGGGTATCGAGTAACCTACCATTCGACCAAACTCGTCGAGCTGAGTACAACAAATACAGTGTCCACTAGGTTTACAGAGATTTCGGAGATTTATCGATCGAAATCTGATCTTCACAAAAGTGCTTGTAACTGGAATAGTTTTGGTAATAGAGTTCTGCAACCAATTTCGTTCGTCTACCCAAAGTGCGCAGATCACAAATTAACAACTTTGTATTTGTTTGATCTACCGTATCGATTTTTCTATTTGCGCTCCGTTTCGAGTTATGGGTGTCGAGTAACCTACCATTCGACCCATCTCGTCTAGCTGAGTACAACAAATACAGTGATCACTAGGTTTACAGAGATTTCGGAGATTTATCGATCGAAATCTGATCTACACAAAAGTGCTTGTAATTGGAATAGTGTTGGTTCTAGAGTTCTACAACCAATTTCGTTCGTCTACCCAGAGTGCGCAGATCACAAATTAACCACTTTGTATTTGAATGATTTACCGTATCGATTTTTCTATTTGCGCTCCGTTTTGAGTTATGGGTATCGAGTAACCTACCATTCGACCAAACTCGTCGAGCTGAGTACAACAAATACAGTGTCCACTAGGTTTACAGAGATTTCGGAGATTTATCGATCGAAATCTGATCTTCACAAAAGTGCTTGTAACTGGAATAGTTTTGGTAATAGAGTTCTGCAACCAATTTCGTTCGTCTACCCAAAGTGCGCAGATCACAAATTAACAACTTTGTATTTGTTTGATCTACCGTATCGATTTTTCTATTTGCGCTCCGTTTCGAGTTATGGGTGTCGAGTAACCTACCATTCGACCCATCTCGTCTAGCTGAGTACAACAAATACAGTGTCACTAGGTTTACAGAGATTTCGGAGATTTATCGATCGAAATCTGATCTACACAAAAGTGCTTGTAATTGGAATAGTGTTGGTTCTAGAGTTCTACAACCAATTTCGTTCGTCTACCCAGAGTGCGCAGATCACAAATTAACCACTTTGTATTTGAATGATTTACCGTATCGATTTTTCTATTTGCGCTCCGTTTCGAGTTATGGGTATCGAGTAACCTACCATTCGACCAACTCGTCGAGCTGAGTACAACAAATACAGTGTCACTAGGTTTACAGAGATTTCGGAGATTTATCGATCGAAATCTGATCTACACAAAAGTGCTTGTAATTGGAATAGTGTTGGTTCTAGAGTTCTACAACCAATTTCGTTCGTCTACCCAGAGTGCGCAGATCACAAATTAACCACTTTGTATTTGAATGATTTACCGTATCGATTTTTCTATTTGCGCTCCGTTTTGAGTTATGGGTATCGAGTAACCTACCATTCGACCAAACTCGTCGAGCTGAGTACAACAAATACAGTGTCCACTAGGTTTACAGAGATTTCGGAGATTTATCGATCGAAATCTGATCTTCACAAAAGTGCTTGTAACTGGAATAGTTTTGGTAATAGAGTTCTGCAACCAATTTCGTTCGTCTACCCAAAGTGCGCAGATCACAAATTAACAACTTTGTATTTGTTTGATCTACCGTATCGATTTTTCTATTTGCGCTCCGTTTCGAGTTATGGGTGTCGAGTAACCTACCATTCGACCCATCTCGTCTAGCTGAGTACAACAAATACAGTGATCACTAGGTTTACAGAGATTTCGGAGATTTATCGATCGAAATCTGATCTTCACAAAAGTGATTGTAAGTGGAAAAGTTTTGGTACTAGAGTTCTGCAAACAATTTCGTTCGTCTACCAAGAGTGCGCAGATCACAAATTAACCACTTTGTATTTGAATGATTTACCGTATCGATTTTTCTATTTGCGCTCCGTTTCGAGTTATGGGCATCGAGTAACCTACCATTCGACCCAACTCTTCGAGCTGAGTACAACAAATACAGTGTCCACTAGGTTTACAGAGATTTCGGAGATTTATCGATCGAAATCTGATCTTCACAAAAGTACTTGTAATTGGAATAGTGTTGGTTCTAGAGTTCTACAACCAATTTCGTTCGTCTACCCAGAGTGCGCAGATCACAAATTAACCACTTTGTATTTGAATGATTTACCGTATCGATTTTTCTATTTGCGCTCCGTTTTGAGTTATGGGTATCGAGTAACCTACCATTCGACCAAACTCGTCGAGCTGAGTACAACAAATACAGTGTCCACTAGGTTTACAGAGATTTCGGAGATTTATCGATCGAAATCTGATCTTCACAAAAGTGCTTGTAACTGGAATAGTTTTGGTAATAGAGTTCTGCAACCAATTTCGTTCGTCTACCCAAAGTGCGCAGATCACAAATTAACAACTTTGTATTTGTTTCATCTACCGTATCGATTTTTCTATTTGCGCTCCGTTTCGAGTTATGGGTGTCGAGTAACCTACCATTCGACCCATCTCGTCTAGCTGAGTACAACAAATACAGTGATCACTAGGTTTACAGAGATTTCGGAGATTTATCGATCGAAATCTGATCTTCACAAAAGTGCTTGTAATTGGAATAGTGTTGGTTCTAGAGTTCTACAACCAATTTCGTTCGTCTACCCAGAGTGCGCAGATCACAAATTAACCACTTTGTATTTGAATGATTTACCGTATCGATTTTTCTATTTGCGCTCCGTTTTGAGTTATGGGTATCGAGTAACCTACCATTCGACCAAACTCGTCGAGCTGAGTACAACAAATACAGTGTCCACTAGGTTTACAGAGATTTCGGAGATTTATCGATCGAAATCTGATCTTCACAAAAGTGCTTGTAACTGGAATAGTTTTGGTAATAGAGTTCTGCAATCAATTTCGTTCGTCTACCCAAAGTGCGCAGATCACAAATTAACAACTTTGTATTTGTTTCATCTACCGTATCGATTTTTCTATTTGCGCTCCGTTTCGAGTTATGGGTGTCGAGTAACCTACCATTCGACCCATCTCGTCTAGCTGAGTACAACAAATACAGTGATCACTAGGTTTACAGAGATTTCGGAGATTTATCGATCGAAATCTGATCTACACAAAAGTGCTTGTAATTGGAATAGTGTTGGTTCTAGAGTTCTACAACCAATTTCGTTCGTCTACCCAGAGTGCGCAGATCACAAATTAACCACTTTGTATTTGAATGATTTACCGTATCGATTTTTCTATTTGCGCTCCGTTTTGAGTTATGGGTATCGAGTAACCTACCATTCGACCAAACTCGTCGAGCTGAGTACAACAAATACAGTGTCCACTAGGTTTACAGAGATTTCGGAGATTTATCGATCGAAATCTGATCTTCACAAAAGTGCTTGTAACTGGAATAGTTTTGGTAATAGAGTTCTGCAACCAATTTCGTTCGTCTACCCAAAGTGCGCAGATCACAAATTAACAACTTTGTATTTGTTTCATCTACCGTATCGATTTTTCTATTTGCGCTCCGTTTCGAGTTATGGGTGTCGAGTAACCTACCATTCGACCCATCTCGTCTAGCTGAGTACAACAAATACAGTGATCACTAGGTTTACAGAGATTTCGGAGATTTATCGATCGAAATCTGATCTACACAAAAGTGCTTGTAATTGGAATAGTGTTGGTTCTAGAGTTCTACAACCAATTTCGTTCGTCTACCCAGAGTGCGCAGATCACAAATTAACAACTTTGTATTTGTTTGATCTACCGTATCGATTTTTCTATTTGCGCTCCGTTTCGAGTTATGGGTGTCGAGTAACCTACCATTCGACCCATCTCGTCTAGCTGAGTACAACAAATACAGTGATCACTAGGTTTACAGAGATTTCGGAGATTTATCGATCGAAATCTGATCTACACAAAAGTGCTTGTAATTGGAATAGTGTTGGTTCTAGAGTTCTACAACCAATTTCGTTCGTCTACCCAGAGTGCGCAGATCACAAATTAACCACTTTGTATTTGAATGATTTACCGTATCGATTTTTCTATTTGCGCTCCGTTTTGAGTTATGGGTATCGAGTAACCTACCATTCGACCAAACTCGTCGAGCTGAGTACAACAAATACAGTGTCCACTAGGTTTACAGAGATTTCGGAGATTTATCGATCGAAATCTGATCTTCACAAAAGTGCTTGTAACTGGAATAGTTTTGGTAATAGAGTTCTGCAACCAATTTCGTTCGTCTACCCAAAGTGCGCAGATCACAAATTAACAACTTTGTATTTGTTTGATCTACCGTATCGATTTTTCTATTTGCGCTCCGTTTCGAGTTATGGGTGTCGAGTAACCTACCATTCGACCCATCTCGTCTAGCTGAGTACAACAAATACAGTGATCACTAGGTTTACAGAGATTTCGGAGATTTATCGATCGAAATCTGATCTTCACAAAAGTGATTGTAAGTGGAAAAGTTTTGGTACTAGAATTCTACAAACAATTTCGTTCGTCTACCAAGAGTGCGCAGATCACAAATTAACCACTTTGTATTTGAATGATTTACCGTATCGATTTTTCTATTTGCGCTCCGTTTCGAGTTATGGGCATCGAGTAACCTACCATTCGACCCAACTCTTCGAGCTGAGTACAACAAATACAGTGTCCACTAGGTTTACAGAGATTTCGGAGATTTATCGATCGAAATCTGATCTTCACAAAAGTACTTGTAATTGGAATAGTGTTGGTTCTAGAGTTCTACAACCAATTTCGTTCGTCTACCCAGAGTGCGCAGATCACAAATTAACCACTTTGTATTTGAATGATTTACCGTATCGATTTTTCTATTTGCGCTCCGTTTTGAGTTATGGGTATCGAGTAACCTACCATTCGACCAAACTCGTCGAGCTGAGTACAACAAATACAGTGTCCACTAGGTTTACAGAGATTTCGGAGATTTATCGATCGAAATCTGATCTTCACAAAAGTGCTTGTAACTGGAATAGTTTTGGTAATAGAGTTCTGCAATCAATTTCGTTCGTCTACCCAAAGTGCGCAGATCACAAATTAACAACTTTGTATTTGTTTCATCTACCGTATCGATTTTTCTATTTGCGCTCCGTTTCGAGTTATGGGTGTCGAGTAACCTACCATTCGACCCATCTCGTCTAGCTGAGTACAACAAATACAGTGATCACTAGGTTTACAGAGATTTCGGAGATTTATCGATCGAAATCTGATCTACACAAAAGTGCTTGTAATTGGAATAGTGTTGGTTCTAGAGTTCTACAACCAATTTCGTTCGTCTACCCAGAGTGCGCAGATCACAAATTAACCACTTTGTATTTGAATGATTTACCGTATCGATTTTTCTATTTGCGCTCCGTTTTGAGTTATGGGTATCGAGTAACCTACCATTCGACCAAACTCGTCGAGCTGAGTACAACAAATACAGTGTCCACTAGGTTTACAGAGATTTCGGAGATTTATCGATCGAAATCTGATCTTCACAAAAGTGCTTGTAACTGGAATAGTTTTGGTAATAGAGTTCTGCAACCAATTTCGTTCGTCTACCCAAAGTGCGCAGATCACAAATTAACAACTTTGTATTTGTTTCATCTACCGTATCGATTTTTCTATTTGCGCTCCGTTTCGAGTTATGGGTGTCGAGTAACCTACCATTCGACCCATCTCGTCTAGCTGAGTACAACAAATACAGTGATCACTAGGTTTACAGAGATTTCGGAGATTTATCGATCGAAATCTGATCTACACAAAAGTGCTTGTAATTGGAATAGTGTTGGTTCTAGAGTTCTACAACCAATTTCGTTCGTCTACCCAGAGTGCGCAGATCACAAATTAACAACTTTGTATTTGTTTGATCTACCGTATCGATTTTTCTATTTGCGCTCCGTTTCGAGTTATGGGTGTCGAGTAACCTACCATTCGACCCATCTCGTCGAGCTGAGTACAACAAATACAGTGATCACTAGGTTTACCGAGATTTCGGAGATTTATCGATCGAAATCTGATCTACACAAAAGTGCTTGTAATTGGAATAGTGTTGGTTCTAGAGTTCTACAACCAATTTCGTTCGTCTACCCAGAGTGCGCAGATCACAAATTAACCACTTTGTATTTGAATGATTTACCGTATCGATTTTTCTATTTGCGCTCCGTTTTGAGTTATGGGTATCGAGTAACCTACCATTCGACCAAACTCGTCGAGCTGAGTACAACAAATACAGTGTCCACTAGGTTTACAGAGATTTCGGAGATTTATCGATCGAAATCTGATCTTCACAAAAGTGCTTGTAACTGGAATAGTTTTGGTAATAGAGTTCTGCAACCAATTTCGTTCGTCTACCCAAAGTGCGCAGATCACAAATTAACAACTTTGTATTTGTTTGATCTACCGTATCGATTTTTCTATTTGCGCTCCGTTTCGAGTTATGGGTGTCGAGTAACCTACCATTCGACCCATCTCGTCTAGCTGAGTACAACAAATACAGTGATCACTAGGTTTACAGAGATTTCGGAGATTTATCGATCGAAATCTGATCTTCACAAAAGTGATTGTAAGTGGAAAGTTTTGGTACTAGAATTCTGCAAACAATTTCGTTCGTCTACCAAGAGTGCGCAGATCACAAATTAACCACTTTGTATTTGAATGATTTACCGTATCGATTTTTCTATTTGCGCTCCGTTTCGAGTTATGGGCATCGAGTAACCTACCATTCGACCCAACTCTTCGAGCTGAGTACAACAAATACAGTGTCCACTAGGTTTACAGAGATTTCGGAGATTTATCGATCGAAATCTGATCTTCACAAAAGTACTTGTAATTGGAATAGTGTTGGTTCTAGAGTTCTACAACCAATTTCGTTCGTCTACCCAGAGTGCGCAGATCACAAATTAACAACTTTGTATTTGTTTGATCTACCGTATCGATTTTTCTATTTGCGCTCCGTTTCGAGTTATGGGTGTCGAGTAACCTACCATTCGACCCATCTCGTCTAGCTGAGTACAACAAATACAGTGATCACTAGGTTTACAGAGATTTCGGAGATTTATCGATCGAAATCTGATCTTCACAAAAGTGCTTGTAACTGGAATAGTTTTGGTAATAGAGTTCTGCAACCAATTTCGTTCGTCTACCCAAAGTGCGCAGATCACAAATTAACAACTTTGTATTTGTTTGATCTACCGTATCGATTTTTCTATTTGCGCTCCGTTTCGAGTTATGGGTGTCGAGTAACCTACCATTCGACCCATCTCGTCTAGCTGAGTACAACAAATACAGTGATCACTAGGTTTACAGAGATTTCGGAGATTTATCGATCGAAATCTGATCTTCACAAAAGTGATTGTAAGTGGAAAAGTTTTGGTACTAGAATTCTGCAAACAATTTCGTTCGTCTACCAAGAGTGCGCAGATCACAAATTAACCACTTTGTATTTGAATGATTTACCGTATCGATTTTTCTATTTGCGCTCCGTTTCGAGTTATGGGCATCGAGTAACCTACCATTCGACCCAACTCTTCGAGCTGAGTACAACAAATACAGTGTCCACTAGGTTTACAGAGATTTCGGAGATTTATCGATCGAAATCTGATCTTCACAAAAGTACTTGTAATTGGAATAGTGTTGGTTCTAGAGTTCTACAACCAATTTCGTTCGTCTACCCAGAGTGCGCAGATCACAAATTAACAACTTTGTATTTGTTTGATCTACCGTATCGATTTTTCTATTTGCGCTCCGTTTCGAGTTATGGGTGTCGAGTAACCTACCATTCGACCCATCTCGTCTAGCTGAGTACAACAAATACAGTGATCACTAGGTTTACAGAGATTTCGGAGATTTATCGATCGAAATCTGATCTTCACAAAAGTGCTTGTAACTGGAATAGTTTTGGTAATAGAGTTCTGCAACCAATTTCGTTCGTCTACCCAAAGTGCGCAGATCACAAATTAACAACTTTGTATTTGTTTGATCTACCGTATCGATTTTTCTATTTGCGCTCCGTTTCGAGTTATGGGTGTCGAGTAACCTACCATTCGACCCATCTCGTCTAGCTGAGTACAACAAATACAGTGATCACTAGGTTTACAGAGATTTCGGAGATTTATCGATCGAAATCTGATCTTCACAAAAGTGATTGTAAGTGGAAAAGTTTTGGTACTAGAATTCTGCAAACAATTTCGTTCGTCTACCAAGAGTGCGCAGATCACAAATTAACAACTTTGTATTTGTTTGATCTACCGTATCGATTTTTCTATTTGCGCTCCGTTTCGAGTTATGGGTGTCGAGTAACCTACCATTCGACCCATCTCGTCTAGCTGAGTACAACAAATACAGTGATCACTAGGTTTACCGAGATTTCGGAGATTTATCGATCGAAATCTGATCTACACAAAAGTGCTTGTAATTGGAATAGTGTTGGTTCTAGAGTTCTACAACCAATTTCGTTCGTCTACCCAGAGTGCGCAGATCACAAATTAACCACTTTGTATTTGAATGATTTACCGTATCGATTTTTCTATTTGCGCTCCGTTTTGAGTTATGGGTATCGAGTAACCTACCATTCGACCAAACTCGTCGAGCTGAGTACAACAAATACAGTGTCCACTAGGTTTACAGAGATTTCGGAGATTTATCGATCGAAATCTGATCTTCACAAAAGTGCTTGTAACTGGAATAGTTTTGGTAATAGAGTTCTGCAACCAATTTCGTTCGTCTACCCAAAGTGCGCAGATCACAAATTAACAACTTTGTATTTGTTTGATCTACCGTATCGATTTTTCTATTTGCGCTCCGTTTCGAGTTATGGGTGTCGAGTAACCTACCATTCGACCCATCTCGTCTAGCTGAGTACAACAAATACAGTGATCACTAGGTTTACAGAGATTTCGGAGATTTATCGATCGAAATCTGATCTTCACAAAAGTGATTGTAAGTGGAAAAGTTTTGGTACTAGAATTCTGCAAACAATTTCGTTCGTCTACCAAGAGTGCGCAGATCACAAATTAACCACTTTGTATTTGAATGATTTACCGTATCGATTTTTCTATTTGCGCTCCGTTTCGAGTTATGGGCATCGAGTAACCTACCATTCGACCCAACTCTTCGAGCTGAGTACAACAAATACAGTGTCCACTAGGTTTACAGAGATTTCGGAGATTTATCGATCGAAATCTGATCTTCACAAAAGTACTTGTAATTGGAATAGTGTTGGTTCTAGAGTTCTACAACCAATTTCGTTCGTCTACCCAGAGTGCGCAGATCACAAATTAACCACTTTGTATTTGAATGATTTACCGTATCGATTTTTCTATTTGCGCTCCGTTTTGAGTTATGGGTATCGAGTAACCTACCATTCGACCAAACTCGTCGAGCTGAGTACAACAAATACAGTGTCCACTAGGTTTACAGAGATTTCGGAGATTTATCGATCGAAATCTGATCTTCACAAAAGTGCTTGTAACTGGAATAGTTTTGGTAATAGAGTTCTGCAACCAATTTCGTTCGTCTACCCAAAGTGCGCAGATCACAAATTAACAACTTTGTATTTGTTTCATCTACCGTATCGATTTTTCTATTTGCGCTCCGTTTCGAGTTATGGGTGTCGAGTAACCTACCATTCGACCCATCTCGTCTAGCTGAGTACAACAAATACAGTGATCACTAGGTTTACAGAGATTTCGGAGATTTATCGATCGAAATCTGATCTACACAAAAGTGCTTGTAATTGGAATAGTGTTGGTTCTAGAGTTCTACAACCAATTTCGTTCGTCTACCCAGAGTGCGCAGATCACAAATTAACCACTTTGTATTTGAATGATTTACCGTATCGATTTTTCTATTTGCGCTCCGTTTTGAGTTATGGGTATCGAGTAACCTACCATTCGACCAAACTCGTCGAGCTGAGTACAACAAATACAGTGTCCACTAGGTTTACAGAGATTTCGGAGATTTATCGATCGAAATCTGATCTTCACAAAAGTGCTTGTAACTGGAATAGTTTTGGTAATAGAGTTCTGCAACCAATTTCGTTCGTGTACCCAAAGTGCGCAGATCACAAATTAACAACTTTGTATTTGTTTGATTTACCGTATCGATTTTTCTATTTGCGCTCCGTTTCGAGTTATGGGTGTCGAGTAACCTACCATTCGACCCATCTCGTCTAGCTGAGTACAACAAATACAGTGATCACTAGGTTTACAGAGATTTCGGAGATTTATCGATCGAAATCTGATCTACACAAAAGTGCTTGTAATTGGAATAGTGTTGGTTCTAGAGTTCTACAACCAATTTCGTTCGTCTACCCAGAGTGCGCAGATCACAAATTAACCACTTTGTATTTGAATGATTTACCGTATCGATTTTTCTATTTGCGCTCCGTTTTGAGTTATGGGTATCGAGTAACCTACCATTCGACCAAACTCGTCGAGCTGAGTACAACAAATACAGTGTCCACTAGGTTTACAGAGATTTCGGAGATTTATCGATCGAAATCTGATCTTCACAAAAGTGCTTGTAACTGGAAAAGTTTTGGTACTAGAATTCTGCAAACAATTTCGTTCGTCTACCAAGAGTGCGCAGATCACAAATTAACCACTTTGTATTTGAATGATTTACCGTATCGATTTTTCTATTTGCGCTCCGTTTTGAGTTATGGGCATCGAGTAACCTACCATTCGACCCAACTCTTCGAGCTGAGTACAACAAATACAGTGTCCACTAGGTTTACAGAGATTTCGGAGATTTATCGATCGAAATCTGATCTTCACAAAAGTACTTGTAATTGGAATAGTGTTGGTTCTAGAGTTCTACAACCAATTTCGTTCGTCTACCCAGAGTGCGCAGATCACAAATTAACCACTTTGTATTTGAATGATTTACCGTATCGATTTTTCTATTTGCGCTCCGTTTTGAGTTATGGGTATCGAGTAACCTACCATTCGACCAAACTCGTCGAGCTGAGTACAACAAATACAGTGTCCACTAGGTTTACAGAGATTTCGGAGATTTATCGATCGAAATCTGATCTTCACAAAAGTGCTTGTAACTGGAATAGTTTTGGTAATAGAGTTCTGCAACCAATTTCGTTCGTCTACCCAAAGTGCGCAGATCACAAATTAACAACTTTGTATTTGTTTCATCTACCGTATCGATTTTTCTATTTGCGCTCCGTTTCGAGTTATGGGTGTCGAGTAACCTACCATTCGACCCATCTCGTCTAGCTGAGTACAACAAATACAGTGATCACTAGGTTTACAGAGATTTCGGAGATTTATCGATCGAAATCTGATCTACACAAAAGTGCTTGTAATTGGAATAGTGTTGGTTCTAGAGTTCTACAACCAATTTCGTTCGTCTACCCAGAGTGCGCAGATCACAAATTAACCACTTTGTATTTGAATGATTTACCGTATCGATTTTTCTATTTGCGCTCCGTTTTGAGTTATGGGTATCGAGTAACCTACCATTCGACCAAACTCGTCGAGCTGAGTACAACAAATACAGTGTCCACTAGGTTTACAGAGATTTCGGAGATTTATCGATCGAAATCTGATCTTCACAAAAGTGCTTGTAACTGGAATAGTTTTGGTAATAGAGTTCTGCAACCAATTTCGTTCGTGTACCCAAAGTGCGCAGATCACAAATTAACAACTTTGTATTTGTTTGATCTACCGTATCGATTTTTCTATTTGCGCTCCGTTTCGAGTTATGGGTGTCGAGTAACCTACCATTCGACCCATCTCGTCTAGCTGAGTACAACAAATACAGTGATCACTAGGTTTACAGAGATTTCGGAGATTTATCGATCGAAATCTGATCTACACAAAAGTGCTTGTAATTGGAATAGTGTTGGTTCTAGAGTTCTACAACCAATTTCGTTCGTCTACCCAGAGTGCGCAGATCACAAATTAACCACTTTGTATTTGAATGATTTACCGTATCGATTTTTCTATTTGCGCTCCGTTTTGAGTTATGGGTATCGAGTAACCTACCATTCGACCAAACTCGTCGAGCTGAGTACAACAAATACAGTGTCCACTAGGTTTACAGAGATTTCGGAGATTTATCGATCGAAATCTGATCTTCACAAAAGTGCTTGTAACTGGAAAAGTTTTGGTACTAGAATTCTGCAAACAATTTCGTTCGTCTACCAAGAGTGCGCAGATCACAAATTAACCACTTTGTATTTGAATGATTTACCGTATCGATTTTTCTATTTGCGCTCCGTTTCGAGTTATGGGCATCGAGTAACCTACCATTCGACCCAACTCTTCGAGCTGAGTACAACAAATACAGTGTCCACTAGGTTTACAGAGATTTCGGAGATTTATCGATCGAAATCTGATCTTCACAAAAGTACTTGTAATTGGAATAGTGTTGGTTCTAGAGTTCTACAACCAATTTCGTTCGTCTACCCAGAGTGCGCAGATCACAAATTAACCACTTTGTATTTGAATGATTTACCGTATCGATTTTTCTATTTGCGCTCCGTTTTGAGTTATGGGTATCGAGTAACCTACCATTCGACCAAACTCGTCGAGCTGAGTACAACAAATACAGTGTCCACTAGGTTTACAGAGATTTCGGAGATTTATCGATCGAAATCTGATCTTCACAAAAGTGCTTGTAACTGGAATAGTTTTGGTAATAGAGTTCTGCAACCAATTTCGTTCGTCTACCCAAAGTGCGCAGATCACAAATTAACAACTTTGTATTTGTTTCATCTACCGTATCGATTTTTCTATTTGCGCTCCGTTTCGAGTTATGGGTGTCGAGTAACCTACCATTCGACCCATCTCGTCTAGCTGAGTACAACAAATACAGTGATCACTAGGTTTACAGAGATTTCGGAGATTTATCGATCGAAATCTGATCTACACAAAAGTGCTTGTAATTGGAATAGTGTTGGTTCTAGAGTTCTACAACCAATTTCGTTCGTCTACCCAGAGTGCGCAGATCACAAATTAGCCACTTTGTATTTGAATGATTTACCGTATCGATTTTTCTATTTGCGCTCCGTTTTGAGTTATGGGTATCGAGTAACCTACCATTCGACCAAACTCGTCGAGCTGAGTACAACAAATACAGTGTCCACTAGGTTTACAGAGATTTCGGAGATTTATCGATCGAAATCTGATCTTCACAAAAGTGCTTGTAACTGGAATAGTTTTGGTAATAGAGTTCTGCAACCAATTTCGTTCGTCTACCCAAAGTGCGCAGATCACAAATTAACAACTTTGTATTTGTTTCATCTACCGTATCGATTTTTCTATTTGCGCTCCGTTTCGAGTTATGGGTGTCGAGTAACCTACCATTCGACCCATCTCGTCTAGCTGAGTACAACAAATACAGTGATCACTAGGTTTACAGAGATTTCGGAGATTTATCGATCGAAATCTGATCTACACAAAAGTGCTTGTAATTGGAATACTATAATTCTTCCATAGATATGCGGCGTTTACTCCAATTCTTCCATATATATGCGGCGTTTACTCCAATTCTTCCATATATATGCGGCGTTTACTCCAATTCTTCCATATATATGCGGCGTTTACTCCAATTCTTCCATATATATGCGGCGTTTACTCCAATTCTTCCATATATATGCGGCGTTTACTCCAATTCTTCCATATATATGCGGCGTTTACTCCAATTCTTCCATATATATGCGGCGTTTACTCCAATTCTTCCATATATATGCGGCGTTTACTCCAATTCTTCCATATATATGCGGCGTTTACTCCAAATCTTCCAAATATAAGCGGTGTTTACTCCAATTCTTCCATATATATGCGGCGTTTACTCCAAATCTTCCGTATATATGCGGCGTTTACTCCAATTCTTCCATATATATGCGGCGTTTACTCCAATTCTTCCATATATATGCGGCGTTTACTCCAATTCTTCCATATATATGCGGCGTTTACTCCAATTCTTCCATATATATGCGGCGTTAACTCCAATTCTTCCATATATATGCGGCGTTTACTATAATTCTTCAATAGATATGCGGCGTTTACTCCAATTCTTCCATATATATGCGGCGTTTACTATAATTCTTCCATAGATATGCGGCGTTTACTCCAATTCTTCCATATATATGCGGCGTTTACTCCAATTCTTCCATATATATGCGGCGTTTACTCCAATTCTTCCATATATATGCGGCGTTTACTCCAATTCTTCCATATATATGCGGCGTTTACTCCAATTCTTCCATATATATGCGGCGTTAACTCCAATTCTTCCATATATATGCGGCGTTTACTATAATTCTTCAATAGATATGCGGCGTTTACTCCAATTCTTCCATATATATGCGGCGTTTACTCCAATTCTTCCAAATATATGCGGTGTTTACTCCAATTCTTCCATATATATGCGGCGTTTACTCCAAATCTTCCGTATATATGCGGCGTTTACTCCAATTCTTCCATATAGATGCGGCGTTTACTCCAATTCTTCCATATATATGCGGCGTTTACTCCAATTCTTCCATATATATGCGGCGTTAACTCCAATTCTTCCTTATATATGCGGCGTTTACTATAATTCTTCAATAGATATGCGGCGTTTACTCCAATTCTTCCATATATATGCGGCGTTTACTCCAATTCTTCCATATATATGCGGCGTTTACTCCAATTCTTCCATATATATGCGGCGTTTACTCCAATTCTTCCATATATATGCGGCGTTTACTCCAATTCTTCCATATATATGCGGCGTTTACTATAATTCTTCCATATATATGCGGCGTTTACTCCAATTCTTCCATATATATGCGGCGTTTACTCCAAATCTTCCAAAAATATGCGGCGTTTACTCCAATTCTTCCATATATATGCGGCGTTTACTCCAATTCTTCGATATATATGCGGCGTTTACTCCAATTCTTCCATATATATACTGTAATTCTTCCATATATATGCGGCGTTTACTCCAATTCTTCCATACATATGCGGCGTTTACTCCAATTCTTCCATATATATGCGGCGTTTACTCCAATTCTTCCATTTATATGCGGCGTTTACTACAATTCTTAAATATATATGCGGCGTTTACTCCAAATCTTCCTTATATATGCGACGTATACTCCAATTCTTCCATTTATATGCGGCATTTACTCCAATTCTTCCATATATATGCGGCGTTTACTCCAATTCTTCCATATATATGCATCGTTGACTCCAAATCTTCCAAATATATGCGGCGTTTACTCCAATTCTTCCATATATATGCGGCGTTTACTCCAATTCTTCCATATATATGCGGCGTTTACTGTAATTCTTCCATATATATGCGGCGTTTACTCCAATTCTTCCATACATATGCGGCGTTTACTCCAATTCTTCCATATATATGCGGCGTTTACTATAATTCTTCCATAGATATGCGGCGTTTACTCCAATTCTTCCATATATATGCGGCGTTTACTCCAATTCTTCCATATATATGCGGCGTTTACTCCAATTCTTCCATATATATGCGGCGTTTACTCCAATTCTTCCATATATATGCGGCGTTTACTCCAATTCTTCCATATATATGCGGCGTTTACTCCAATTCTTCCATATATATGCGGCGTTTACTCCAATTCTTCCATATATATGCGGCGTTTACTCCAATTCTTCCATATATATGCGGCGTTTACTCCAATTCTTCCATATATATGCGGCGTTTACTCCAAATCTTCCAAATATAAGCGGTGTTTACTCCAATTCTTCCATATATATGCGGCGTTTACTCCAAATCTTCCGTATATATGCGGCGTTTACTCCAATTCTTCCATATATATGCGGCGTTTACTCCAATTCTTCCATATATATGCGGCGTTTACTCCAATTCTTCCATATATATGCGGCGTTTACTCCAATTCTTCCATATATATGCGGCGTTAACTCCAATTCTTCCATATATATGCGGCGTTTACTATAATTCTTCAATAGATATGCGGCGTTTACTCCAATTCTTCGATATATATGCGGCGTTTACTCCAATTCTTCCATATATATACTGTAATTCTTCCATATATATGCGGCGTTTACTCCAATTCTTAAATACATATGCGGCGTTTACTCCAATTCTTCCATATACATGCGGCGTTTACTCCAATTCTTCCATTTATATGCGGCGTTTACTACAATTCTTAAATATATATGCGGCGTTTACTCCAAATCTTCCTTATATATGCGACGTATACTCCAATTCTTCCATTTATATGCGGCATTTACTCCAATTCTTCCATATATATGCGGCGTTTACTCCAATTCTTCCATATATATGCATCGTTGACTCCAAATCTTCCAAATATATGCGGCGTTTACTCCAATTCTTCCATATATATGCGGCGTTTACTCCAATTCTTCCATATATATGCGGCGTTTACTGTAATTCTTCCATATATATGCGGCGTTTACTCCAATTCTTCCATACATATGCGGCGTTTACTCCAATTCTTCCATATATATGCGGCGTTTACTATAATTCTTCCATAGATATGCGGCGTTTACTCCAATTCTTCCATATATATGCGGCGTTTACTCCAATTCTTCCATATATATGCGGCGTTTACTCCAATTCTTCCATATATATGCGGCGTTTACTCCAATTCTTCCATATATATGCGGCGTTTACTCCAATTCTTCCATATATATGCGGCGTTTACTCCAATTCTTCCATATATATGCGGCGTTTACTCCAATTCTTCCATATATATGCGGCGTTTACTCCAATTCTTCCATATATATGCGGCGTTTACTCCAATTCTTCCATATATATGCGGCGTTTACTCCAAATCTTCCAAATATAAGCGGTGTTTACTCCAATTCTTCCATATATATGCGGCGTTTACTCCAAATCTTCCGTATATATGCGGCGTTTACTCCAATTCTTCCATATATATGCGGCGTTTACTCCAATTCTTCCATATATATGCGGCGTTTACTCCAATTCTTCCATATATATGCGGCGTTTACTCCAATTCTTCCATATATATGCGGCGTTAACTCCAATTCTTCCATATATATGCGGCGTTTACTATAATTCTTCAATAGATATGCGGCGTTTACTCCAATTCTTCCATATATATGCGGCGTTTACTATAATTCTTCCATAGATATGCGGCGTTTACTCCAATTCTTCCATATATATGCGGCGTTTACTCCAATTCTTCCATATATATGCGGCGTTTACTCCAATTCTTCCATATATATGCGGCGTTTACTCCAATTCTTCCATATATATGCGGCGTTTACTCCAATTCTTCCATATATATGCGGCGTTAACTCCAATTCTTCCATATATATGCGGCGTTTACTATAATTCTTCAATAGATATGCGGCGTTTACTCCAATTCTTCCATATATATGCGGCGTTTACTCCAATTCTTCCAAATATATGCGGTGTTTACTCCAATTCTTCCATATATATGCGGCGTTTACTCCAAATCTTCCGTATATATGCGGCGTTTACTCCAATTCTTCCATATATATGCGGCGTTTACTCCAATTCTTCCATATATATGCGGCGTTTACTCCAATTCTACCATATATATGCGGCGTTTACTCCAAATCTTCCAAATATAAGCGGTGTTTACTCCAATTCTTCCATATATATGCGGCGTTTACTCCAATTCTTCCATATATATGCGGCGTTAACTCCAATTCTTCCATATATATGCGGCGTTTACTATAATTCTTCAATAGATATGCGGCGTTTACTCCAATTCTTCCATATATATGCGGCGTTTACTCCAATTCTTCCAAATATATGCGGTGTTTACTCCAATTCTTCCATATATATGCGGCGTTTACTCCAAATCTTCCGTATATATGCGGCGTTTACTCCAATTCTTCCATATATATGCGGCGTTTACTATAATTCTTCCATAGATATGCGGCGTTTACTCCAATTCTTCCATATATATGCGGCGTTTACTCCAATTCTTCCATATATATGCGGCGTTTACTGTAATTCTTCCATATTTATGCGGCGTTTACTCCAATTCTTCCATACATATGCGGCGTTTACTCCAATTCTTCCATATATATGCGGCGTTTACTATAATTCTTCCATAGATATGCGGCGTTTACTCCAATTCTTCCATATATATGCATCGTTTACTCCAATTCTTCCATATATATGCGGCGTTTACTCCAATTCTTCCATATATATGCGGCGTTTACTCCAATTCTTCCATATATATGCGGCGTTTACTCCAATTCTTCCATATATATGCGGCGTTTACTCCAATTCTTCCATATATATGCGGCGTTTACTCCAATTCTTCCATATATATGCGGCGTTTACTCCAATTCTTCCATATATATGCGGCGTTTACTCCAATTCTTCCATATATATGCGGCGTTTACTCCAAATCTTCCAAATATTAGCGGTGTTTACTCCAATTCTTCCATATATATGCGGCGTTTACTCCAAATCTTCCGTATATATGCGGCGTTTACTCCAATTCTTCCATATATATGCGGCGTTTACTCCAATTCTTCCATATATATGCGGCGTTTACTCCAATTCTTCCATATATATGCGGCGTTTACTCCAATTCTTCCATATATATGCGGCGTTAACTCCAATTCTTCCATATATATGCGGCGTTTACTATAATTCTTCAATAGATATGCGGCGTTTACTCCAATTCTTCCATATATATGCGGCGTTTACTCCAAATCTTCCAAATATAAGCGGTGTTTACTCCAATTCTTCCATATATATGCGGCGTTTACTCCAAATCTTCCGTATATATGCGGCGTTTACTCCAATTCTTCCATATATATGCGGCGTTTACTCCAATTCTTCCATATATATGCGGCGTTTACTCCAATTCTTCCATATATATGCGGCGTTTACTCCAATTCTTCCATATATATGCGGCGTTTACTCCAATTCTTCCATATATATGCGGCGTTTACTCCAATTCTTCCATATATATGCGGCGTTTACTCCAAATCTTCCAAATATAAGCGGCGTTTACTCCAATTCTTCCATATATATGCGGCGTTTGCTCCAAATCTTCCGTATATATGCGGCGTTTACTCCAATTCTTCCATATAGATGCGGCGTTTACTCCAATTCTTCCATATATATGCGGCGTTTACTCCAATTCTTCCATATATATGCGGCGTTTACTCCAATTCTTCCATATATATGCGGCGTTTACTCCAATTCTTCCATATATATGCGGCGTTTACTCCAATTCTTCCATATATATGCGGCGTTTACTCCAATTCTTCCATATATATGCGGCGTTTACTCCAATTCTTCCATATATATGCGGCGTTTACTCCAAATCTTCCAAATATAAGCGGCGTTTACTCCAATTCTTCCATATATATGCGGCGTTTGTTCCAAATCTTCCGTATATATGCGGCGTTTACTCCAATTCTTCCAAATATATGCGGTGTTTACTCCAATTCTTCCATATATATGCGGCGTTTACTCCAAATCTTCCGTATATATGCGGCGTTTACTCAAATTCTTCCATATAGATGCGGCGTTTACTCCAATTCTTCCATATATATGCGGCGTTTACTCCAATTCTTCCATATATATGCGGCGTTTACTCCAATTCTTCCATATATATGCGGCGTTTACTCCAATTCTTCCATATATATGCGGCGTTTACTCCAATTCTTCCATATATATGCGGCGTTTACTCCAAATCTTCCAAATATAAGCGGTGTTTACTCCAATTCTTCCATATATATGCGGCGTTTACTCCAAATCTTCCGTATATATGCGGCGTTTACTCCAATTCTTCCATATATATGCGGCGTTTACTCCAATTCTTCCATATATATGCGGCGTTTACTCCAATTCTTCCATATATATGCGGCGTTTACTCCAATTCTTCCATATATATGCGGCGTTAACTCCAATTCTTCCATATATATGCGGCGTTTACTATAATTCTTCAATAGATATGCGGCGTTTACTCCAATTCTTCCATATATATGCGGCGTTTACTATAATTCTTCCATAGATATGCGGCGTTTACTCCAATTCTTCCATATATATGCGGCGTTTACTCCAATTCTTCCATATATATGCGGCGTTTACTCCAATTCTTCCATATATATGCGGCGTTTACTCCAATTCTTCCATATATATGCGGCGTTTACTCCAATTCTTCCATATATATGCGGCGTTAACTCCAATTCTTCCATATATATGCGGCGTTTACTATAATTCTTCAATAGATATGCGGCGTTTACTCCAATTCTTCCATATATATGCGGCGTTTACTCCAATTCTTCCAAATATATGCGGTGTTTACTCCAATTCTTCCATATAGATGCGGCGTTTACTCCAATTCTTCCATATATATGCGGCGTTTACTCCAATTCTTCCATATATATGCGGCGTTAACTCCAATTCTTCCATATATATGCGGCGTTTACTATAATTCTTCAATAGATATGCGGCGTTTACTCCAATTCTTCCATATATATGCGGCGTTTACTCCAATTCTTCCATATATATGCGGCGTTTACTCCAATTCTTCCATATATATGCGGCGTTTACTCCAATTCTTCCATATATATGCGGCGTTTACTCCAATTCTTCCATATATATGCGGCGTTTACTCCAATTCTTCCATATATATGCGGCGTTTACTCCAATTCTTCCATATATATGCGGCGTTTACTCCAATTCTTCCATATATATGCGGCGTTTACTCCAATTCTTCCATATATATGCGGCGTTTACTCCAATTCTTCCATATATATGCGGCGTTTACTCAAATTCTTCCATATATATGCGGCGTTTACTCCTTTCTTCCATATATATGCGGCGTTTACTCCAATTCTTCCATATATATGCGGCGTTTACTCCAATTCTTCAATATATATGCGGCGTTTACTCCAAATCTTCCAAATATAAGCGGCGTTTACTCCAATTCTTCCATATATATGCGGCGTTTGCTCCAAATCTTCCGTATATATGCGGCGTTTACTCCAATTCTTCCATATAGATGCGGCGTTTACTCCAATTCTTCCATATATATGCGGCGTTTACTCCAATTCTTCCATATATATGCGGCGTTTACTCCAATTCTTCCATATATATGCGGCGTTTACTCCAATTCTTCCATATATATATGCGGCGTTTACTCCAATTCTTCCATATATATGCGGCGTTTACTCCAATTCTTCCATATATATGCGGCGTTTACTCCAATTCTTCCATATATATGCGGCGTTTACTCCAAATCTTCCAAATATAAGCGGCGTTTACTCCAATTCTTCCATATATATGCGGCGTTTGCTCCAAATCTTCCGTATATATGCGGCGTTTACTCCAATTCTTCCAAATATATGCGGTGTTTACTCCAATTCTTCCATATATATGCGGCGTTTACTCCAAATCTTCCGTATATATGCGGCGTTTACTCAAATTCTTCCATATAGATGCGGCGTTTACTCCAATTCTTCCATATATATGCGGCGTTTACTCCAATTCTTCCATATATATGCGGCGTTTACTATAATTCTTCAATATATATGCGGCGTTTACTCCAATTCTTCCATATATATGCGGCGTTTACTCCAATTCTTCCATATATATGCGGCGTTTACTCCAATTCTTCCATATATATGCGGCGTTTACTCCAATTCTTCCATATATATGCGGCGTTTACTCCAATTCTTCCATATATATGCGGCGTTTACTCCAATTCTTCCATATATATGCGGCGTTTACTCCAATTCTTCCATATATATGCGGCGTTTACTCCAATTCTTCCATATATATTTCGCGTTTACTCCAATTCTTCCATATATATGCGGCGTTTACTCCAATTCTTCCATATATATGCGGCGTTTACTCCAATTCTTCCATATATATGCGGCGTTTACTCCAATTCTTCCATATATATGCGGCGTTTACTCCTTTCTTCCATATATATGCGGCGTTTACTCCAATTCTTCCATATATATGCGGCGTTTACTCCAATTCTTCCATATATATGCGGCGTTTACTCCAAATCTTCCAAATATAAGCGGCGTTTACTCCAATTCTTCCATATATATGCGGCGTTTGCTCCAAATCTTCCGTATATATGCGGCGTTTACTCCAATTCTTCCATATATATGCGGCGTTTACTCCAATTCTTCCATATATATGCGGCGTTTACTCCAATTCTTCCAAATATATGCGGTGTTTACTCCAATTCTTCCATATAGATGCGGCGTTTACTCCAATTCTTCCATATATATGCGGCGTTTACTCCAATTCTTCCATATATATGCGGCGTTTACTCCAATTCTTCCATATATATGCGGCGTTTACTATAATTCTTCAATAGATATGCGGCGTTTACTCCAATTCTTCCATATATATGCGGCGTTTACTCCAATTCTTCCATATATATGCGGCGTTTACTCCAAATCTTCCGTATATATGCGGCGTTTACTCCAATTCTTCCATATATATGCGGCGTTTACTCCAATTCTTCCATATATATGCGGCGTTTACTCCAATTCTTCCATATAGATGCGGGGTTTACTCCAATTCTTCCATATATATGCGGCGTTTACTCCAATTCTTCCATATATATGCGGCGTTTACTCCAATTCTTCCATATATATGCGGCGTTTACTCCAAATCTTCCAATATATGCGGCGTTTACTCCAATTCTTCCATATATATGCGGCGTTTACTCCAATTCTTCCATATATATGCGGCGTTTACTCCAATTCTTCCATATATATGCGGCGTTTACTCCAATTCTTCCATATATATGCGGCGTTTACTCCAATTCTTCCATATATATGCGGCGTTTACTCCAAATCTTCCAAATATATGCGGCGTTTACTCCAATTCTTCCATATATATGCGGCGTTAACTCCAATTCTTCCATATATATGCGGCGTTTACTATAATTCTTCAATAGATATGCGGCGTTTACTCCAATTCTTCCATATATATGCGGCGTTTACTCCAATTCTTCCAATATATGCGGCGTTTACTCCAATTCTTCCATATATATGCGGCGTTTACTCCAATTCTTCCATATATATGCGGCGTTTACTCCAATTCTTCCATATATATGCGGCGTTAACTCCAATTCTTCCATATATATGCGGCGTTTACTATAATTCTTCAATATATATGCGGCGTTTACTCCAATTCTTCCATATATATGCGGCGTTTACTCCAATTCTTCCATATATATGCGGCGTTTACTCCAATTCTTCCATATATATGCGGCGTTTACTCCAATTCTTCCATATATATGCGGCGTTTACTCCAATTCTTCCATATATATGCGGCGTTTACTCCAATTCTTCCATATATATGCGGCGTTTACTCCAATTCTTCCATATATATGCGGCGTTTACTCCAATTCTTCCATATATATGCGGCGTTTACTCCAATTCTTCCATATATATGCGGCGTTTACTCCAATTCTTCCATATATATGCGGCGTTTACTCCAATTCTTCCATATATATGCGGCGTTTACTCAAATTCTTCCATATATATGCGGCGTTTACTCCTTTCTTCCATATATATGCGGCGTTTACTCCAATTCTTCCATATATATGCGGCGTTTACTCCAATTCTTCCATATATATGCGGCGTTTACTCCAAATCTTCCAAATATAAGCGGCGTTTACTCCAATTCTTCCATATATATGCGGCGTTTACTCCAAATCTTCCGTATATATGCGGCGTTTACTCCAATTCTTCCATATAGATGCGGCGTTTACTCCAATTCTTCCATATATATGCGGCGTTTACTCCAATTCTTCCATATATATGCGGCGTTTACTCCAATTCTTCCATATATATGCGCGTTTACTCCAATTCTTCCATATATATGCGGCGTTTACTCCAATTCTTCCATATATATGCGGCGTTTACTCCAATTCTTCCATATATATGCGGCGTTTACTCCAATTCTTCCATATATATGCGGCGTTTACTCCTTTCTTCCATATATATGCGGCGTTTACTCCAATTCTTCCATATATATGCGGCGTTTACTCCAATTCTTCCATATATATGCGGCGTTTACTCCAAATCTTCCAAATATATGCGGCGTTTACTCCAATTCTTCCATATATATGCGGCGTTTACTCCAAATCTTCCATATATATGCGGCGTTTACTCCAATTCTTCCATATATATGCGGCGTTTACTCCAATTCTTCCATATATATGCGGCGTTTACTCCAATTCTTCCATATATATGCGGCGTTTACTCCAATTCTTCCATATATATGCGGCGTTTACTCCAATTCTTCCATATATATGCGGCGTTTACTCCAATTCTTCCATATATATGCGGCGTTTACTCCAATTCTTCCATATATATGCGGCGTTTACTCCAATTCTTCAATATATATGCGGCGTTTACTCCAATTCTTCCATATATATGCGGCGTTTACTCCAATTCTTCCATATATATGCGGCGTTTACTCCAAATCTTCCATATATGCGGCGTTTACTCCAATTCTTCCATATATATGCGGCGTTTACTCCAATTCTTCCATATATATGCGGCGTTTACTCCAATTCTTCCATATATATGCGGCGTTTACTCCAATTCTTCCATATATATGCGGCGTTTACTCCAATTCTTCCATATATATGCGGCGTTTACTCCAATTCTTCCATATATATGCGGCGTTTACTCCAAATCTTCCATATATATGCGGCGTTTACTCCAATTCTTCCATATATATGCGGCGTTTACTCCAATTCTTCCATATATATGCGGCGTTTACTCCAATTCTTCCATATATATGCGGCGTTTACTCCAATTCTTCCATATATATGCGGCGTTTACTCCAATTCTTCCATATATATGCGGCGTTTACTCCAATTCTTCCATATATATGCGGCGTTTACTCCAATTCTTCCATATATATGCGGCGTTTACTCCAATTCTTCCATATATATGCGGCGTTTACTCCAATTCTTCCATATATATGCGGCGTTTACTCCAATTCTTCCATATATATGCGGCGTTTACTCCAATTCTTCCATATATATGCGGCGTTTACTCCAATTCTTCCATATATATGCGGCGTTTACTCCAATTCTTCCATATATATGCGGCGTTTACTCCAATTCTTCCATATATATGCGGCGTTTACTCCAATTCTTCCATATATATGCGGCGTTTACTCCAATTCTTCCATATATATGCGGCGTTTACTCCAATTCTTCCATATATATGCGGCGTTTACTCCAATTCTTCCATATATATGCGGCGTTTACTCCAATTCTTCCATATATATGCGGCGTTTACTCCAATTCTTCCATATATATGCGGCGTTTACTCCAATTCTTCCATATATATGCGGCGTTTACTCCAATTCTTCCATATATATGCGGCGTTTACTCCAATTCTTCCATATATATGCGGCGTTTACTCCAATTCTTCCATATATATGCGGCGTTTACTCCAATTCTTCCATATATATGCGGCGTTTACTCCAATTCTTCCATATATATGCGGCGTTTACTCCAATTCTTCCATATATATGCGGCGTTTACTCCAATTCTTCCATATATATGCGGCGTTTACTCCAATTCTTCCATATATATGCGGCGTTTACTCCAATTCTTCCATATATATGCGGCGTTTACTCCAATTCTTCCATATATATGCGGCGTTTACTCCAATTCTTCCATATATATGCGGCGTTTACTCCAATTCTTCCATATATATGCGGCGTTTACTCCAATTCTTCCATATATATGCGGCGTTTACTCCAATTCTTCCATATATATGCGGCGTTTACTCCAATTCTTCCATATATATGCGGCGTTTACTCCAATTCTTCCATATATATGCGGCGTTTACTCCAATTCTTCCATATATATGCGGCGTTTACTCCAATTCTTCCATATATATGCGGCGTTTACTCCAATTCTTCCATATATATGCGGCGTTTACTCCAATTCTTCCATATATATGCGGCGTTTACTCCAATTCTTCCATATATATGCGGCGTTTACTCCAATTCTTCCATATATATGCGGCGTTTACTCCAATTCTTCCATATATATGCGGCGTTTACTCCAATTCTTCCATATATATGCGGCGTTTACTCCAATTCTTCCATATATATGCGGCGTTTACTCCAATTCTTCCATATATATGCGGCGTTTACTCCAATTCTTCCATATATATGCGGCGTTTACTCCAATTCTTCCATATATATGCGGCGTTTACTCCAATTCTTCCATATATATGCGGCGTTTACTCCAATTCTTCCATATATATGCGGCGTTTACTCCAATTCTTCCATATATATGCGGCGTTTACTCCAATTCTTCCATATATATGCGGCGTTTACTCCAATTCTTCCATATATATGCGGCGTTTACTCCAATTCTTCCATATATATGCGGCGTTTACTCCAATTCTTCCATATATATGCGGCGTTTACTCCAATTCTTCCATATATATGCGGCGTTTACTCCAATTCTTCCATATATATGCGGCGTTTACTCCAATTCTTCCATATATATGCGGCGTTTACTCCAATTCTTCCATATATATGCGGCGTTTACTCCAATTCTTCCATATATATGCGGCGTTTACTCCAATTCTTCCATATATATGCGGCGTTTACTCCAATTCTTCCATATATATGCGGCGTTTACTCCAATTCTTCCATATATATGCGGCGTTTACTCCAATTCTTCCATATATATGCGGCGTTTACTCCAATTCTTCCATATATATGCGGCGTTTACTCCAATTCTTCCATATATATGCGGCGTTTACTCCAATTCTTCCATATATATGCGGCGTTTACTCCAATTCTTCCATATATATGCGGCGTTTACTCCAATTCTTCCATATATATGCGGCGTTTACTCCAATTCTTCCATATATATGCGGCGTTTACTCCAATTCTTCCATATATATGCGGCGTTTACTCCAATTCTTCCATATATATGCGGCGTTTACTCCAATTCTTCCATATATATGCGGCGTTTACTCCAATTCTTCCATATATATGCGGCGTTTACTCCAATTCTTCCATATATATGCGGCGTTTACTCCAATTCTTCCATATATATGCGGCGTTTACTCCAATTCTTCCATATATATGCGGCGTTTACTCCAATTCTTCCATATATATGCGGCGTTTACTCCAATTCTTCCATATATATGCGGCGTTTACTCCAATTCTTCCATATATATGCGGCGTTTACTCCAATTCTTCCATATATATGCGGCGTTTACTCCAATTCTTCCATATATATGCGGCGTTTACTCCAATTCTTCCATATATATGCGGCGTTTACTCCAATTCTTCCATATATATGCGGCGTTTACTCCAATTCTTCCATATATATGCGGCGTTTACTCCAATTCTTCCATATATATGCGGCGTTTACTCCAATTCTTCCATATATATGCGGCGTTTACTCCAATTCTTCCATATATATGCGGCGTTTACTCCAATTCTTCCATATATATGCGGCGTTTACTCCAATTCTTCCATATATATGCGGCGTTTACTCCAATTCTTCCATATATATGCGGCGTTTACTCCAATTCTTCCATATATATGCGGCGTTTACTCCAATTCTTCCATATATATGCGGCGTTTACTCCAATTCTTCCATATATATGCGGCGTTTACTCCAATTCTTCCATATATATGCGGCGTTTACTCCAATTCTTCCATATATATGCGGCGTTTACTCCAATTCTTCCATATATATGCGGCGTTTACTCCAATTCTTCCATATATATGCGGCGTTTACTCCAATTCTTCCATATATATGCGGCGTTTACTCCAATTCTTCCATATATATGCGGCGTTTACTCCAATTCTTCCATATATATGCGGCGTTTACTCCAATTCTTCCATATATATGCGGCGTTTACTCCAATTCTTCCATATATATGCGGCGTTTACTCCAATTCTTCCATATATATGCGGCGTTTACTCCAATTCTTCCATATATATGCGGCGTTTACTCCAATTCTTCCATATATATGCGGCGTTTACTCCAATTCTTCCATATATATGCGGCGTTTACTCCAATTCTTCCATATATATGCGGCGTTTACTCCAATTCTTCCATATATATGCGGCGTTTACTCCAATTCTTCCATATATATGCGGCGTTTACTCCAATTCTTCCATATATATGCGGCGTTTACTCCAATTCTTCCATATATATGCGGCGTTTACTCCAATTCTTCCATATATATGCGGCGTTTACTCCAATTCTTCCATATATATGCGGCGTTTACTCCAATTCTTCCATATATATGCGGCGTTTACTCCAATTCTTCCATATATATGCGGCGTTTACTCCAATTCTTCCATATATATGCGGCGTTTACTCCAATTCTTCCATATATATGCGGCGTTTACTCCAATTCTTCCATATATATGCGGCGTTTACTCCAATTCTTCCATATATATGCGGCGTTTACTCCAATTCTTCCATATATATGCGGCGTTTACTCCAATTCTTCCATATATATGCGGCGTTTACTCCAATTCTTCCATATATATGCGGCGTTTACTCCAATTCTTCCATATATATGCGGCGTTTACTCCAATTCTTCCATATATATGCGGCGTTTACTCCAATTCTTCCATATATATTTTACTCCAATTCTTCCATATATATGCGGCGTTTACTCCAATTCTTCCATATATATGCGGCGTTTACTCCAATTCTTCCATATATATGCGGCGTTTACTCCAATTCTTCCATATATATGCGGCGTTTACTCCAATTCTTCCATATATATGCGGCGTTTACTCCAATTCTTCCATATATATGCGGCGTTTACTCCAATTCTTCCATATATATGCGGCGTTTACTCCAATTCTTCCATATATATGCGGCGTTTACTCCAATTCTTCCATATATATGCGGCGTTTACTCCAATTCTTCCATATATATGCGGCGTTTACTCCAATTCTTCCATATATATGCGGCGTTTACTCCAATTCTTCCATATATATGCGGCGTTTACTCCAATTCTTCCATATATATGCGGCGTTTACTCCAATTCTTCCATATATATGCGGCGTTTACTCCAATTCTTCCATATATATGCGGCGTTTACTCCAATTCTTCCATATATATGCGGCGTTTACTCCAATTCTTCCATATATATGCGGCGTTTACTCCAATTCTTCCATATATATGCGGCGTTTACTCCAATTCTTCCATATATATGCGGCGTTTACTCCAATTCTTCCATATATATGCGGCGTTTACTCCAATTCTTCCATATATATGCGGCGTTTACTCCAATTCTTCCATATATATGCGGCGTTTACTCCAATTCTTCCATATATATGCGGCGTTTACTCCAATTCTTCCATATATATGCGGCGTTTACTCCAATTCTTCCATATATATGCGGCGTTTACTCCAATTCTTCCATATATATGCGGCGTTTACTCCAATTCTTCCATATATATGCGGCGTTTACTCCAATTCTTCCATATATATGCGGCGTTTACTCCAATTCTTCCATATATATGCGGCGTTTACTCCAATTCTTCCATATATATGCGGCGTTTACTCCAATTCTTCCATATATATGCGGCGTTTACTCCAATTCTTCCATATATATGCGGCGTTTACTCCAATTCTTCCATATATATGCGGCGTTTACTCCAATTCTTCCATATATATGCGGCGTTTACTCCAATTCTTCCATATATATGCGGCGTTTACTCCAATTCTTCCATATATATGCGGCGTTTACTCCAATTCTTCCATATATATGCGGCGTTTACTCCAATTCTTCCATATATATGCGGCGTTTACTCCAATTCTTCCATATATATGCGGCGTTTACTCCAATTCTTCCATATATATGCGGCGTTTACTCCAATTCTTCCATATATATGCGGCGTTTACTCCAATTCTTCCATATATATGCGGCGTTTACTCCAATTCTTCCATATATATGCGGCGTTTACTCCAATTCTTCCATATATATGCGGCGTTTACTCCAATTCTTCCATATATATGCGGCGTTTACTCCAATTCTTCCATATATATGCGGCGTTTACTCCAATTCTTCCATATATATGCGGCGTTTACTCCAATTCTTCCATATATATGCGGCGTTTACTCCAATTCTTCCATATATATGCGGCGTTTACTCCAATTCTTCCATATATATGCGGCGTTTACTCCAATTCTTCCATATATATGCGGCGTTTACTCCAATTCTTCCATATATATGCGGCGTTTACTCCAATTCTTCCATATATATGCGGCGTTTACTCCAATTCTTCCATATATATGCGGCGTTTACTCCAATTCTTCCATATATATGCGGCGTTTACTCCAATTCTTCCATATATATGCGGCGTTTACTCCAATTCTTCCATATATATGCGGCGTTTACTCCAATTCTTCCATATATATGCGGCGTTTACTCCAATTCTTCCATATATATGCGGCGTTTACTCCAATTCTTCCATATATATGCGGCGTTTACTCCAATTCTTCCATATATATGCGGCGTTTACTCCAATTCTTCCATATATATGCGGCGTTTACTCCAATTCTTCCATATATATGCGGCGTTTACTCCAATTCTTCCATATATATGCGGCGTTTACTCCAATTCTTCCATATATATGCGGCGTTTACTCCAATTCTTCCATATATATGCGGCGTTTACTCCAATTCTTCCATATATATGCGGCGTTTACTCCAATTCTTCCATATATATGCGGCGTTTACTCCAATTCTTCCATATATATGCGGCGTTTACTCCAATTCTTCCATATATATGCGGCGTTTACTCCAATTCTTCCATATATATGCGGCGTTTACTCCAATTCTTCCATATATATGCGGCGTTTACTCCAATTCTTCCATATATATGCGGCGTTTACTCCAATTCTTCCATATATATGCGGCGTTTACTCCAATTCTTCCATATATATGCGGCGTTTACTCCAATTCTTCCATATATATGCGGCGTTTACTCCAATTCTTCCATATATATGCGGCGTTTACTCCAATTCTTCCATATATATGCGGCGTTTACTCCAATTCTTCCATATATATGCGGCGTTTACTCCAATTCTTCCATATATATGCGGCGTTTACTCCAATTCTTCCATATATATGCGGCGTTTACTCCAATTCTTCCATATATATGCGGCGTTTACTCCAATTCTTCCATATATATGCGGCGTTTACTCCAATTCTTCCATATATATGCGGCGTTTACTCCAATTCTTCCATATATATGCGGCGTTTACTCCAATTCTTCCATATATATGCGGCGTTTACTCCAATTCTTCCATATATATGCGGCGTTTACTCCAATTCTTCCATATATATGCGGCGTTTACTCCAATTCTTCCATATATATGCGGCGTTTACTCCAATTCTTCCATATATATGCGGCGTTTACTCCAATTCTTCCATATATATGCGGCGTTTACTCCAATTCTTCCATATATATGCGGCGTTTACTCCAATTCTTCCATATATATGCGGCGTTTACTCCAATTCTTCCATATATATGCGGCGTTTACTCCAATTCTTCCATATATATGCGGCGTTTACTCCAATTCTTCCATATATATGCGGCGTTTACTCCAATTCTTCCATATATATGCGGCGTTTACTCCAATTCTTCCATATATATGCGGCGTTTACTCCAATTCTTCCATATATATGCGGCGTTTACTCCAATTCTTCCATATATATGCGGCGTTTACTCCAATTCTTCCATATATATGCGGCGTTTACTCCAATTCTTCCATATATATGCGGCGTTTACTCCAATTCTTCCATATATATGCGGCGTTTACTCCAATTCTTCCATATATATGCGGCGTTTACTCCAATTCTTCCATATATATGCGGCGTTTACTCCAATTCTTCCATATATATGCGGCGTTTACTCCAATTCTTCCATATATATGCGGCGTTTACTCCAATTCTTCCATATATATGCGGCGTTTACTCCAATTCTTCCATATATATGCGGCGTTTACTCCAATTCTTCCATATATATGCGGCGTTTACTCCAATTCTTCCATATATATGCGGCGTTTACTCCAATTCTTCCATATATATGCGGCGTTTACTCCAATTCTTCCATATATATGCGGCGTTTACTCCAATTCTTCCATATATATGCGGCGTTTACTCCAATTCTTCCATATATATGCGGCGTTTACTCCAATTCTTCCATATATATGCGGCGTTTACTCCAATTCTTCCATATATATGCGGCGTTTACTCCAATTCTTCCATATATATGCGGCGTTTACTCCAATTCTTCCATATATATGCGGCGTTTACTCCAATTCTTCCATATATATGCGGCGTTTACTCCAATTCTTCCATATATATGCGGCGTTTACTCCAATTCTTCCATATATATGCGGCGTTTACTCCAATTCTTCCATATATATGCGGCGTTTACTCCAATTCTTCCATATATATGCGGCGTTTACTCCAATTCTTCCATATATATGCGGCGTTTACTCCAATTCTTCCATATATATGCGGCGTTTACTCCAATTCTTCCATATATATGCGGCGTTTACTCCAATTCTTCCATATATATGCGGCGTTTACTCCAATTCTTCCATATATATGCGGCGTTTACTCCAATTCTTCCATATATATGCGGCGTTTACTCCAATTCTTCCATATATATGCGGCGTTTACTCCAATTCTTCCATATATATGCGGCGTTTACTCCAATTCTTCCATATATATGCGGCGTTTACTCCAATTCTTCCATATATATGCGGCGTTTACTCCAATTCTTCCATATATATGCGGCGTTTACTCCAATTCTTCCATATATATGCGGCGTTTACTCCAATTCTTCCATATATATGCGGCGTTTACTCCAATTCTTCCATATATATGCGGCGTTTACTCCAATTCTTCCATATATATGCGGCGTTTACTCCAATTCTTCCATATATATGCGGCGTTTACTCCAATTCTTCCATATATATGCGGCGTTTACTCCAATTCTTCCATATATATGCGGCGTTTACTCCAATTCTTCCATATATATGCGGCGTTTACTCCAATTCTTCCATATATATGCGGCGTTTACTCCAATTCTTCCATATATATGCGGCGTTTACTCCAATTCTTCCATATATATGCGGCGTTTACTCCAATTCTTCCATATATATGCGGCGTTTACTCCAATTCTTCCATATATATGCGGCGTTTACTCCAATTCTTCCATATATATGCGGCGTTTACTCCAATTCTTCCATATATATGCGGCGTTTACTCCAATTCTTCCATATATATGCGGCGTTTACTCCAATTCTTCCATATATATGCGGCGTTTACTCCAATTCTTCCATATATATGCGGCGTTTACTCCAATTCTTCCATATATATGCGGCGTTTACTCCAATTCTTCCATATATATGCGGCGTTTACTCCAATTCTTCCATATATATGCGGCGTTTACTCCAATTCTTCCATATATATGCGGCGTTTACTCCAATTCTTCCATATATATGCGGCGTTTACTCCAATTCTTCCATATATATGCGGCGTTTACTCCAATTCTTCCATATATATGCGGCGTTTACTCCAATTCTTCCATATATATGCGGCGTTTACTCCAATTCTTCCATATATATGCGGCGTTTACTCCAATTCTTCCATATATATGCGGCGTTTACTCCAATTCTTCCATATATATGCGGCGTTTACTCCAATTCTTCCATATATATGCGGCGTTTACTCCAATTCTTCCATATATATGCGGCGTTTACTCCAATTCTTCCATATATATGCGGCGTTTACTCCAATTCTTCCATATATATGCGGCGTTTACTCCAATTCTTCCATATATATGCGGCGTTTACTCCAATTCTTCCATATATATGCGGCGTTTACTCCAATTCTTCCATATATATGCGGCGTTTACTCCAATTCTTCCATATATATGCGGCGTTTACTCCAATTCTTCCATATATATGCGGCGTTTACTCCAATTCTTCCATATATATGCGGCGTTTACTCCAATTCTTCCATATATATGCGGCGTTTACTCCAATTCTTCCATATATATGCGGCGTTTACTCCAATTCTTCCATATATATGCGGCGTTTACTCCAATTCTTCCATATATATGCGGCGTTTACTCCAATTCTTCCATATATATGCGGCGTTTACTCCAATTCTTCCATATATATGCGGCGTTTACTCCAATTCTTCCATATATATGCGGCGTTTACTCCAATTCTTCCATATATATGCGGCGTTTACTCCAATTCTTCCATATATATGCGGCGTTTACTCCAATTCTTCCATATATATGCGGCGTTTACTCCAATTCTTCCATATATATGCGGCGTTTACTCCAATTCTTCCATATATATGCGGCGTTTACTCCAATTCTTCCATATATATGCGGCGTTTACTCCAATTCTTCCATATATATGCGGCGTTTACTCCAATTCTTCCATATATATGCGGCGTTTACTCCAATTCTTCCATATATATGCGGCGTTTACTCCAATTCTTCCATATATATGCGGCGTTTACTCCAATTCTTCCATATATATGCGGCGTTTACTCCAATTCTTCCATATATATGCGGCGTTTACTCCAATTCTTCCATATATATGCGGCGTTTACTCCAATTCTTCCATATATATGCGGCGTTTACTCCAATTCTTCCATATATATGCGGCGTTTACTCCAATTCTTCCATATATATGCGGCGTTTACTCCAATTCTTCCATATATATGCGGCGTTTACTCCAATTCTTCCATATATATGCGGCGTTTACTCCAATTCTTCCATATATATGCGGCGTTTACTCCAATTCTTCCATATATATGCGGCGTTTACTCCAATTCTTCCATATATATGCGGCGTTTACTCCAATTCTTCCATATATATGCGGCGTTTACTCCAATTCTTCCATATATATGCGGCGTTTACTCCAATTCTTCCATATATATGCGGCGTTTACTCCAATTCTTCCATATATATGCGGCGTTTACTCCAATTCTTCCATATATATGCGGCGTTTACTCCAATTCTTCCATATATATGCGGCGTTTACTCCAATTCTTCCATATATATGCGGCGTTTACTCCAATTCTTCCATATATATGCGGCGTTTACTCCAATTCTTCCATATATATGCGGCGTTTACTCCAATTCTTCCATATATATGCGGCGTTTACTCCAATTCTTCCATATATATGCGGCGTTTACTCCAATTCTTCCATATATATGCGGCGTTTACTCCAATTCTTCCATATATATGCGGCGTTTACTCCAATTCTTCCATATATATGCGGCGTTTACTCCAATTCTTCCATATATATGCGGCGTTTACTCCAATTCTTCCATATATATGCGGCGTTTACTCCAATTCTTCCATATATATGCGGCGTTTACTCCAATTCTTCCATATATATGCGGCGTTTACTCCAATTCTTCCATATATATGCGGCGTTTACTCCAATTCTTCCATATATATGCGGCGTTTACTCCAATTCTTCCATATATATGCGGCGTTTACTCCAATTCTTCCATATATATGCGGCGTTTACTCCAATTCTTCCATATATATGCGGCGTTTACTCCAATTCTTCCATATATATGCGGCGTTTACTCCAATTCTTCCATATATATGCGGCGTTTACTCCAATTCTTCCATATATATGCGGCGTTTACTCCAATTCTTCCATATATATGCGGCGTTTACTCCAATTCTTCCATATATATGCGGCGTTTACTCCAATTCTTCCATATATATGCGGCGTTTACTCCAATTCTTCCATATATATGCGGCGTTTACTCCAATTCTTCCATATATATGCGGCGTTTACTCCAATTCTTCCATATATATGCGGCGTTTACTCCAATTCTTCCATATATATGCGGCGTTTACTCCAATTCTTCCATATATATGCGGCGTTTACTCCAATTCTTCCATATATATGCGGCGTTTACTCCAATTCTTCCATATATATGCGGCGTTTACTCCAATTCTTCCATATATATGCGGCGTTTACTCCAATTCTTCCATATATATGCGGCGTTTACTCCAATTCTTCCATATATATGCGGCGTTTACTCCAATTCTTCCATATATATGCGGCGTTTACTCCAATTCTTCCATATATATGCGGCGTTTACTCCAATTCTTCCATATATATGCGGCGTTTACTCCAATTCTTCCATATATATGCGGCGTTTACTCCAATTCTTCCATATATATGCGGCGTTTACTCCAATTCTTCCATATATATGCGGCGTTTACTCCAATTCTTCCATATATATGCGGCGTTTACTCCAATTCTTCCATATATATGCGGCGTTTACTCCAATTCTTCCATATATATGCGGCGTTTACTCCAATTCTTCCATATATATGCGGCGTTTACTCCAATTCTTCCATATATATGCGGCGTTTACTCCAATTCTTCCATATATATGCGGCGTTTACTCCAATTCTTCCATATATATGCGGCGTTTACTCCAATTCTTCCATATATATGCGGCGTTTACTCCAATTCTTCCATATATATGCGGCGTTTACTCCAATTCTTCCATATATATGCGGCGTTTACTCCAATTCTTCCATATATATGCGGCGTTTACTCCAATTCTTCCATATATATGCGGCGTTTACTCCAATTCTTCCATATATATGCGGCGTTTACTCCAATTCTTCCATATATATGCGGCGTTTACTCCAATTCTTCCATATATATGCGGCGTTTACTCCAATTCTTCCATATATATGCGGCGTTTACTCCAATTCTTCCATATATATGCGGCGTTTACTCCAATTCTTCCATATATATGCGGCGTTTACTCCAATTCTTCCATATATATGCGGCGTTTACTCCAATTCTTCCATATATATGCGGCGTTTACTCCAATTCTTCCATATATATGCGGCGTTTACTCCAATTCTTCCATATATATGCGGCGTTTACTCCAATTCTTCCATATATATGCGGCGTTTACTCCAATTCTTCCATATATATGCGGCGTTTACTCCAATTCTTCCATATATATGCGGCGTTTACTCCAATTCTTCCATATATATGCGGCGTTTACTCCAATTCTTCCATATATATGCGGCGTTTACTCCAATTCTTCCATATATATGCGGCGTTTACTCCAATTCTTCCATATATATGCGGCGTTTACTCCAATTCTTCCATATATATGCGGCGTTTACTCCAATTCTTCCATATATATGCGGCGTTTACTCCAATTCTTCCATATATATGCGGCGTTTACTCCAATTCTTCCATATATATGCGGCGTTTACTCCAATTCTTCCATATATATGCGGCGTTTACTCCAATTCTTCCATATATATGCGGCGTTTACTCCAATTCTTCCATATATATGCGGCGTTTACTCCAATTCTTCCATATATATGCGGCGTTTACTCCAATTCTTCCATATATATGCGGCGTTTACTCCAATTCTTCCATATATATGCGGCGTTTACTCCAATTCTTCCATATATATGCGGCGTTTACTCCAATTCTTCCATATATATGCGGCGTTTACTCCAATTCTTCCATATATATGCGGCGTTTACTCCAATTCTTCCATATATATGCGGCGTTTACTCCAATTCTTCCATATATATGCGGCGTTTACTCCAATTCTTCCATATATATGCGGCGTTTACTCCAATTCTTCCATATATATGCGGCGTTTACTCCAATTCTTCCATATATATGCGGCGTTTACTCCAATTCTTCCATATATATGCGGCGTTTACTCCAATTCTTCCATATATATGCGGCGTTTACTCCAATTCTTCCATATATATGCGGCGTTTACTCCAATTCTTCCATATATATGCGGCGTTTACTCCAATTCTTCCATATATATGCGGCGTTTACTCCAATTCTTCCATATATATGCGGCGTTTACTCCAATTCTTCCATATATATGCGGCGTTTACTCCAATTCTTCCATATATATGCGGCGTTTACTCCAATTCTTCCATATATATGCGGCGTTTACTCCAATTCTTCCATATATATGCGGCGTTTACTCCAATTCTTCCATATATATGCGGCGTTTACTCCAATTCTTCCATATATATGCGGCGTTTACTCCAATTCTTCCATATATATGCGGCGTTTACTCCAATTCTTCCATATATATGCGGCGTTTACTCCAATTCTTCCATATATATGCGGCGTTTACTCCAATTCTTCCATATATATGCGGCGTTTACTCCAATTCTTCCATATATATGCGGCGTTTACTCCAATTCTTCCATATATATGCGGCGTTTACTCCAATTCTTCCATATATATGCGGCGTTTACTCCAATTCTTCCATATATATGCGGCGTTTACTCCAATTCTTCCATATATATGCGGCGTTTACTCCAATTCTTCCATATATATGCGGCGTTTACTCCAATTCTTCCATATATATGCGGCGTTTACTCCAATTCTTCCATATATATGCGGCGTTTACTCCAATTCTTCCATATATATGCGGCGTTTACTCCAATTCTTCCATATATATGCGGCGTTTACTCCAATTCTTCCATATATATGCGGCGTTTACTCCAATTCTTCCATATATATGCGGCGTTTACTCCAATTCTTCCATATATATGCGGCGTTTACTCCAATTCTTCCATATATATGCGGCGTTTACTCCAATTCTTCCATATATATGCGGCGTTTACTCCAATTCTTCCATATATATGCGGCGTTTACTCCAATTCTTCCATATATATGCGGCGTTTACTCCAATTCTTCCATATATATGCGGCGTTTACTCCAATTCTTCCATATATATGCGGCGTTTACTCCAATTCTTCCATATATATGCGGCGTTTACTCCAATTCTTCCATATATATGCGGCGTTTACTCCAATTCTTCCATATATATGCGGCGTTTACTCCAATTCTTCCATATATATGCGGCGTTTACTCCAATTCTTCCATATATATGCGGCGTTTACTCCAATTCTTCCATATATATGCGGCGTTTACTCCAATTCTTCCATATATATGCGGCGTTTACTCCAATTCTTCCATATATATGCGGCGTTTACTCCAATTCTTCCATATATATGCGGCGTTTACTCCAATTCTTCCATATATATGCGGCGTTTACTCCAATTCTTCCATATATATGCGGCGTTTACTCCAATTCTTCCATATATATGCGGCGTTTACTCCAATTCTTCCATATATATGCGGCGTTTACTCCAATTCTTCCATATATATGCGGCGTTTACTCCAATTCTTCCATATATATGCGGCGTTTACTCCAATTCTTCCATATATATGCGGCGTTTACTCCAATTCTTCCATATATATGCGGCGTTTACTCCAATTCTTCCATATATATGCGGCGTTTACTCCAATTCTTCCATATATATGCGGCGTTTACTCCAATTCTTCCATATATATGCGGCGTTTACTCCAATTCTTCCATATATATGCGGCGTTTACTCCAATTCTTCCATATATATGCGGCGTTTACTCCAATTCTTCCATATATATGCGGCGTTTACTCCAATTCTTCCATATATATGCGGCGTTTACTCCAATTCTTCCATATATATGCGGCGTTTACTCCAATTCTTCCATATATATGCGGCGTTTACTCCAATTCTTCCATATATATGCGGCGTTTACTCCAATTCTTCCATATATATGCGGCGTTTACTCCAATTCTTCCATATATATGCGGCGTTTACTCCAATTCTTCCATATATATGCGGCGTTTACTCCAATTCTTCCATATATATGCGGCGTTTACTCCAATTCTTCCATATATATGCGGCGTTTACTCCAATTCTTCCATATATATGCGGCGTTTACTCCAATTCTTCCATATATATGCGGCGTTTACTCCAATTCTTCCATATATATGCGGCGTTTACTCCAATTCTTCCATATATATGCGGCGTTTACTCCAATTCTTCCATATATATGCGGCGTTTACTCCAATTCTTCCATATATATGCGGCGTTTACTCCAATTCTTCCATATATATGCGGCGTTTACTCCAATTCTTCCATATATATGCGGCGTTTACTCCAATTCTTCCATATATATGCGGCGTTTACTCCAATTCTTCCATATATATGCGGCGTTTACTCCAATTCTTCCATATATATGCGGCGTTTACTCCAATTCTTCCATATATATGCGGCGTTTACTCCAATTCTTCCATATATATGCGGCGTTTACTCCAATTCTTCCATATATATGCGGCGTTTACTCCAATTCTTCCATATATATGCGGCGTTTACTCCAATTCTTCCATATATATGCGGCGTTTACTCCAATTCTTCCATATATATGCGGCGTTTACTCCAATTCTTCCATATATATGCGGCGTTTACTCCAATTCTTCCATATATATGCGGCGTTTACTCCAATTCTTCCATATATATGCGGCGTTTACTCCAATTCTTCCATATATATGCGGCGTTTACTCCAATTCTTCCATATATATGCGGCGTTTACTCCAATTCTTCCATATATATGCGGCGTTTACTCCAATTCTTCCATATATATGCGGCGTTTACTCCAATTCTTCCATATATATGCGGCGTTTACTCCAATTCTTCCATATATATGCGGCGTTTACTCCAATTCTTCCATATATATGCGGCGTTTACTCCAATTCTTCCATATATATGCGGCGTTTACTCCAATTCTTCCATATATATGCGGCGTTTACTCCAATTCTTCCATATATATGCGGCGTTTACTCCAATTCTTCCATATATATGCGGCGTTTACTCCAATTCTTCCATATATATGCGGCGTTTACTCCAATTCTTCCATATATATGCGGCGTTTACTCCAATTCTTCCATATATATGCGGCGTTTACTCCAATTCTTCCATATATATGCGGCGTTTACTCCAATTCTTCCATATATATGCGGCGTTTACTCCAATTCTTCCATATATATGCGGCGTTTACTCCAATTCTTCCATATATATGCGGCGTTTACTCCAATTCTTCCATATATATGCGGCGTTTACTCCAATTCTTCCATATATATGCGGCGTTTACTCCAATTCTTCCATATATATGCGGCGTTTACTCCAATTCTTCCATATATATGCGGCGTTTACTCCAATTCTTCCATATATATGCGGCGTTTACTCCAATTCTTCCATATATATGCGGCGTTTACTCCAATTCTTCCATATATATGCGGCGTTTACTCCAATTCTTCCATATATATGCGGCGTTTACTCCAATTCTTCCATATATATGCGGCGTTTACTCCAATTCTTCCATATATATGCGGCGTTTACTCCAATTCTTCCATATATATGCGGCGTTTACTCCAATTCTTCCATATATATGCGGCGTTTACTCCAATTCTTCCATATATATGCGGCGTTTACTCCAATTCTTCCATATATATGCGGCGTTTACTCCAATTCTTCCATATATATGCGGCGTTTACTCCAATTCTTCCATATATATGCGGCGTTTACTCCAATTCTTCCATATATATGCGGCGTTTACTCCAATTCTTCCATATATATGCGGCGTTTACTCCAATTCTTCCATATATATGCGGCGTTTACTCCAATTCTTCCATATATATGCGGCGTTTACTCCAATTCTTCCATATATATGCGGCGTTTACTCCAATTCTTCCATATATATGCGGCGTTTACTCCAATTCTTCCATATATATGCGGCGTTTACTCCAATTCTTCCATATATATGCGGCGTTTACTCCAATTCTTCCATATATATGCGGCGTTTACTCCAATTCTTCCATATATATGCGGCGTTTACTCCAATTCTTCCATATATATGCGGCGTTTACTCCAATTCTTCCATATATATGCGGCGTTTACTCCAATTCTTCCATATATATGCGGCGTTTACTCCAATTCTTCCATATATATGCGGCGTTTACTCCAATTCTTCCATATATATGCGGCGTTTACTCCAATTCTTCCATATATATGCGGCGTTTACTCCAATTCTTCCATATATATGCGGCGTTTACTCCAATTCTTCCATATATATGCGGCGTTTACTCCAATTCTTCCATATATATGCGGCGTTTACTCCAATTCTTCCATATATATGCGGCGTTTACTCCAATTCTTCCATATATATGCGGCGTTTACTCCAATTCTTCCATATATATGCGGCGTTTACTCCAATTCTTCCATATATATGCGGCGTTTACTCCAATTCTTCCATATATATGCGGCGTTTACTCCAATTCTTCCATATATATGCGGCGTTTACTCCAATTCTTCCATATATATGCGGCGTTTACTCCAATTCTTCCATATATATGCGGCGTTTACTCCAATTCTTCCATATATATGCGGCGTTTACTCCAATTCTTCCATATATATGCGGCGTTTACTCCAATTCTTCCATATATATGCGGCGTTTACTCCAATTCTTCCATATATATGCGGCGTTTACTCCAATTCTTCCATATATATGCGGCGTTTACTCCAATTCTTCCATATATATGCGGCGTTTACTCCAATTCTTCCATATATATGCGGCGTTTACTCCAATTCTTCCATATATATGCGGCGTTTACTCCAATTCTTCCATATATATGCGGCGTTTACTCCAATTCTTCCATATATATGCGGCGTTTACTCCAATTCTTCCATATATATGCGGCGTTTACTCCAATTCTTCCATATATATGCGGCGTTTACTCCAATTCTTCCATATATATGCGGCGTTTACTCCAATTCTTCCATATATATGCGGCGTTTACTCCAATTCTTCCATATATATGCGGCGTTTACTCCAATTCTTCCATATATATGCGGCGTTTACTCCAATTCTTCCATATATATGCGGCGTTTACTCCAATTCTTCCATATATATGCGGCGTTTACTCCAATTCTTCCATATATATGCGGCGTTTACTCCAATTCTTCCATATATATGCGGCGTTTACTCCAATTCTTCCATATATATGCGGCGTTTACTCCAATTCTTCCATATATATGCGGCGTTTACTCCAATTCTTCCATATATATGCGGCGTTTACTCCAATTCTTCCATATATATGCGGCGTTTACTCCAATTCTTCCATATATATGCGGCGTTTACTCCAATTCTTCCATATATATGCGGCGTTTACTCCAATTCTTCCATATATATGCGGCGTTTACTCCAATTCTTCCATATATATGCGGCGTTTACTCCAATTCTTCCATATATATGCGGCGTTTACTCCAATTCTTCCATATATATGCGGCGTTTACTCCAATTCTTCCATATATATGCGGCGTTTACTCCAATTCTTCCATATATATGCGGCGTTTACTCCAATTCTTCCATATATATGCGGCGTTTACTCCAATTCTTCCATATATATGCGGCGTTTACTCCAATTCTTCCATATATATGCGGCGTTTACTCCAATTCTTCCATATATATGCGGCGTTTACTCCAATTCTTCCATATATATGCGGCGTTTACTCCAATTCTTCCATATATATGCGGCGTTTACTCCAATTCTTCCATATATATGCGGCGTTTACTCCAATTCTTCCATATATATGCGGCGTTTACTCCAATTCTTCCATATATATGCGGCGTTTACTCCAATTCTTCCATATATATGCGGCGTTTACTCCAATTCTTCCATATATATGCGGCGTTTACTCCAATTCTTCCATATATATGCGGCGTTTACTCCAATTCTTCCATATATATGCGGCGTTTACTCCAATTCTTCCATATATATGCGGCGTTTACTCCAATTCTTCCATATATATGCGGCGTTTACTCCAATTCTTCCATATATATGCGGCGTTTACTCCAATTCTTCCATATATATGCGGCGTTTACTCCAATTCTTCCATATATATGCGGCGTTTACTCCAATTCTTCCATATATATGCGGCGTTTACTCCAATTCTTCCATATATATGCGGCGTTTACTCCAATTCTTCCATATATATGCGGCGTTTACTCCAATTCTTCCATATATATGCGGCGTTTACTCCAATTCTTCCATATATATGCGGCGTTTACTCCAATTCTTCCATATATATGCGGCGTTTACTCCAATTCTTCCATATATATGCGGCGTTTACTCCAATTCTTCCATATATATGCGGCGTTTACTCCAATTCTTCCATATATATGCGGCGTTTACTCCAATTCTTCCATATATATGCGGCGTTTACTCCAATTCTTCCATATATATGCGGCGTTTACTCCAATTCTTCCATATATATGCGGCGTTTACTCCAATTCTTCCATATATATGCGGCGTTTACTCCAATTCTTCCATATATATGCGGCGTTTACTCCAATTCTTCCATATATATGCGGCGTTTACTCCAATTCTTCCATATATATGCGGCGTTTACTCCAATTCTTCCATATATATGCGGCGTTTACTCCAATTCTTCCATATATATGCGGCGTTTACTCCAATTCTTCCATATATATGCGGCGTTTACTCCAATTCTTCCATATATATGCGGCGTTTACTCCAATTCTTCCATATATATGCGGCGTTTACTCCAATTCTTCCATATATATGCGGCGTTTACTCCAATTCTTCCATATATATGCGGCGTTTACTCCAATTCTTCCATATATATGCGGCGTTTACTCCAATTCTTCCATATATATGCGGCGTTTACTCCAATTCTTCCATATATATGCGGCGTTTACTCCAATTCTTCCATATATATGCGGCGTTTACTCCAATTCTTCCATATATATGCGGCGTTTACTCCAATTCTTCCATATATATGCGGCGTTTACTCCAATTCTTCCATATATATGCGGCGTTTACTCCAATTCTTCCATATATATGCGGCGTTTACTCCAATTCTTCCATATATATGCGGCGTTTACTCCAATTCTTCCATATATATGCGGCGTTTACTCCAATTCTTCCATATATATGCGGCGTTTACTCCAATTCTTCCATATATATGCGGCGTTTACTCCAATTCTTCCATATATATGCGGCGTTTACTCCAATTCTTCCATATATATGCGGCGTTTACTCCAATTCTTCCATATATATGCGGCGTTTACTCCAATTCTTCCATATATATGCGGCGTTTACTCCAATTCTTCCATATATATGCGGCGTTTACTCCAATTCTTCCATATATATGCGGCGTTTACTCCAATTCTTCCATATATATGCGGCGTTTACTCCAATTCTTCCATATATATGCGGCGTTTACTCCAATTCTTCCATATATATGCGGCGTTTACTCCAATTCTTCCATATATATGCGGCGTTTACTCCAATTCTTCCATATATATGCGGCGTTTACTCCAATTCTTCCATATATATGCGGCGTTTACTCCAATTCTTCCATATATATGCGGCGTTTACTCCAATTCTTCCATATATATGCGGCGTTTACTCCAATTCTTCCATATATATGCGGCGTTTACTCCAATTCTTCCATATATATGCGGCGTTTACTCCAATTCTTCCATATATATGCGGCGTTTACTCCAATTCTTCCATATATATGCGGCGTTTACTCCAATTCTTCCATATATATGCGGCGTTTACTCCAATTCTTCCATATATATGCGGCGTTTACTCCAATTCTTCCATATATATGCGGCGTTTACTCCAATTCTTCCATATATATGCGGCGTTTACTCCAATTCTTCCATATATATGCGGCGTTTACTCCAATTCTTCCATATATATGCGGCGTTTACTCCAATTCTTCCATATATATGCGGCGTTTACTCCAATTCTTCCATATATATGCGGCGTTTACTCCAATTCTTCCATATATATGCGGCGTTTACTCCAATTCTTCCATATATATGCGGCGTTTACTCCAATTCTTCCATATATATGCGGCGTTTACTCCAATTCTTCCATATATATGCGGCGTTTACTCCAATTCTTCCATATATATGCGGCGTTTACTCCAATTCTTCCATATATATGCGGCGTTTACTCCAATTCTTCCATATATATGCGGCGTTTACTCCAATTCTTCCATATATATGCGGCGTTTACTCCAATTCTTCCATATATATGCGGCGTTTACTCCAATTCTTCCATATATATGCGGCGTTTACTCCAATTCTTCCATATATATGCGGCGTTTACTCCAATTCTTCCATATATATGCGGCGTTTACTCCAATTCTTCCATATATATGCGGCGTTTACTCCAATTCTTCCATATATATGCGGCGTTTACTCCAATTCTTCCATATATATGCGGCGTTTACTCCAATTCTTCCATATATATGCGGCGTTTACTCCAATTCTTCCATATATATGCGGCGTTTACTCCAATTCTTCCATATATATGCGGCGTTTACTCCAATTCTTCCATATATATGCGGCGTTTACTCCAATTCTTCCATATATATGCGGCGTTTACTCCAATTCTTCCATATATATGCGGCGTTTACTCCAATTCTTCCATATATATGCGGCGTTTACTCCAATTCTTCCATATATATGCGGCGTTTACTCCAATTCTTCCATATATATGCGGCGTTTACTCCAATTCTTCCATATATATGCGGCGTTTACTCCAATTCTTCCATATATATGCGGCGTTTACTCCAATTCTTCCATATATATGCGGCGTTTACTCCAATTCTTCCATATATATGCGGCGTTTACTCCAATTCTTCCATATATATGCGGCGTTTACTCCAATTCTTCCATATATATGCGGCGTTTACTCCAATTCTTCCATATATATGCGGCGTTTACTCCAATTCTTCCATATATATGCGGCGTTTACTCCAATTCTTCCATATATATGCGGCGTTTACTCCAATTCTTCCATATATATGCGGCGTTTACTCCAATTCTTCCATATATATGCGGCGTTTACTCCAATTCTTCCATATATATGCGGCGTTTACTCCAATTCTTCCATATATATGCGGCGTTTACTCCAATTCTTCCATATATATGCGGCGTTTACTCCAATTCTTCCATATATATGCGGCGTTTACTCCAATTCTTCCATATATATGCGGCGTTTACTCCAATTCTTCCATATATATGCGGCGTTTACTCCAATTCTTCCATATATATGCGGCGTTTACTCCAATTCTTCCATATATATGCGGCGTTTACTCCAATTCTTCCATATATATGCGGCGTTTACTCCAATTCTTCCATATATATGCGGCGTTTACTCCAATTCTTCCATATATATGCGGCGTTTACTCCAATTCTTCCATATATATGCGGCGTTTACTCCAATTCTTCCATATATATGCGGCGTTTACTCCAATTCTTCCATATATATGCGGCGTTTACTCCAATTCTTCCATATATATGCGGCGTTTACTCCAATTCTTCCATATATATGCGGCGTTTACTCCAATTCTTCCATATATATGCGGCGTTTACTCCAATTCTTCCATATATATGCGGCGTTTACTCCAATTCTTCCATATATATGCGGCGTTTACTCCAATTCTTCCATATATATGCGGCGTTTACTCCAATTCTTCCATATATATGCGGCGTTTACTCCAATTCTTCCATATATATGCGGCGTTTACTCCAATTCTTCCATATATATGCGGCGTTTACTCCAATTCTTCCATATATATGCGGCGTTTACTCCAATTCTTCCATATATATGCGGCGTTTACTCCAATTCTTCCATATATATGCGGCGTTTACTCCAATTCTTCCATATATATGCGGCGTTTACTCCAATTCTTCCATATATATGCGGCGTTTACTCCAATTCTTCCATATATATGCGGCGTTTACTCCAATTCTTCCATATATATGCGGCGTTTACTCCAATTCTTCCATATATATGCGGCGTTTACTCCAATTCTTCCATATATATGCGGCGTTTACTCCAATTCTTCCATATATATGCGGCGTTTACTCCAATTCTTCCATATATATGCGGCGTTTACTCCAATTCTTCCATATATATGCGGCGTTTACTCCAATTCTTCCATATATATGCGGCGTTTACTCCAATTCTTCCATATATATGCGGCGTTTACTCCAATTCTTCCATATATATGCGGCGTTTACTCCAATTCTTCCATATATATGCGGCGTTTACTCCAATTCTTCCATATATATGCGGCGTTTACTCCAATTCTTCCATATATATGCGGCGTTTACTCCAATTCTTCCATATATATGCGGCGTTTACTCCAATTCTTCCATATATATGCGGCGTTTACTCCAATTCTTCCATATATATGCGGCGTTTACTCCAATTCTTCCATATATATGCGGCGTTTACTCCAATTCTTCCATATATATGCGGCGTTTACTCCAATTCTTCCATATATATGCGGCGTTTACTCCAATTCTTCCATATATATGCGGCGTTTACTCCAATTCTTCCATATATATGCGGCGTTTACTCCAATTCTTCCATATATATGCGGCGTTTACTCCAATTCTTCCATATATATGCGGCGTTTACTCCAATTCTTCCATATATATGCGGCGTTTACTCCAATTCTTCCATATATATGCGGCGTTTACTCCAATTCTTCCATATATATGCGGCGTTTACTCCAATTCTTCCATATATATGCGGCGTTTACTCCAATTCTTCCATATATATGCGGCGTTTACTCCAATTCTTCCATATATATGCGGCGTTTACTCCAATTCTTCCATATATATGCGGCGTTTACTCCAATTCTTCCATATATATGCGGCGTTTACTCCAATTCTTCCATATATATGCGGCGTTTACTCCAATTCTTCCATATATATGCGGCGTTTACTCCAATTCTTCCATATATATGCGGCGTTTACTCCAATTCTTCCATATATATGCGGCGTTTACTCCAATTCTTCCATATATATGCGGCGTTTACTCCAATTCTTCCATATATATGCGGCGTTTACTCCAATTCTTCCATATATATGCGGCGTTTACTCCAATTCTTCCATATATATGCGGCGTTTACTCCAATTCTTCCATATATATGCGGCGTTTACTCCAATTCTTCCATATATATGCGGCGTTTACTCCAATTCTTCCATATATATGCGGCGTTTACTCCAATTCTTCCATATATATGCGGCGTTTACTCCAATTCTTCCATATATATGCGGCGTTTACTCCAATTCTTCCATATATATGCGGCGTTTACTCCAATTCTTCCATATATATGCGGCGTTTACTCCAATTCTTCCATATATATGCGGCGTTTACTCCAATTCTTCCATATATATGCGGCGTTTACTCCAATTCTTCCATATATATGCGGCGTTTACTCCAATTCTTCCATATATATGCGGCGTTTACTCCAATTCTTCCATATATATGCGGCGTTTACTCCAATTCTTCCATATATATGCGGCGTTTACTCCAATTCTTCCATATATATGCGGCGTTTACTCCAATTCTTCCATATATATGCGGCGTTTACTCCAATTCTTCCATATATATGCGGCGTTTACTCCAATTCTTCCATATATATGCGGCGTTTACTCCAATTCTTCCATATATATGCGGCGTTTACTCCAATTCTTCCATATATATGCGGCGTTTACTCCAATTCTTCCATATATATGCGGCGTTTACTCCAATTCTTCCATATATATGCGGCGTTTACTCCAATTCTTCCATATATATGCGGCGTTTACTCCAATTCTTCCATATATATGCGGCGTTTACTCCAATTCTTCCATATATATGCGGCGTTTACTCCAATTCTTCCATATATATGCGGCGTTTACTCCAATTCTTCCATATATATGCGGCGTTTACTCCAATTCTTCCATATATATGCGGCGTTTACTCCAATTCTTCCATATATATGCGGCGTTTACTCCAATTCTTCCATATATATGCGGCGTTTACTCCAATTCTTCCATATATATGCGGCGTTTACTCCAATTCTTCCATATATATGCGGCGTTTACTCCAATTCTTCCATATATATGCGGCGTTTACTCCAATTCTTCCATATATATGCGGCGTTTACTCCAATTCTTCCATATATATGCGGCGTTTACTCCAATTCTTCCATATATATGCGGCGTTTACTCCAATTCTTCCATATATATGCGGCGTTTACTCCAATTCTTCCATATATATGCGGCGTTTACTCCAATTCTTCCATATATATGCGGCGTTTACTCCAATTCTTCCATATATATGCGGCGTTTACTCCAATTCTTCCATATATATGCGGCGTTTACTCCAATTCTTCCATATATATGCGGCGTTTACTCCAATTCTTCCATATATATGCGGCGTTTACTCCAATTCTTCCATATATATGCGGCGTTTACTCCAATTCTTCCATATATATGCGGCGTTTACTCCAATTCTTCCATATATATGCGGCGTTTACTCCAATTCTTCCATATATATGCGGCGTTTACTCCAATTCTTCCATATATATGCGGCGTTTACTCCAATTCTTCCATATATATGCGGCGTTTACTCCAATTCTTCCATATATATGCGGCGTTTACTCCAATTCTTCCATATATATGCGGCGTTTACTCCAATTCTTCCATATATATGCGGCGTTTACTCCAATTCTTCCATATATATGCGGCGTTTACTCCAATTCTTCCATATATATGCGGCGTTTACTCCAATTCTTCCATATATATGCGGCGTTTACTCCAATTCTTCCATATATATGCGGCGTTTACTCCAATTCTTCCATATATATGCGGCGTTTACTCCAATTCTTCCATATATATGCGGCGTTTACTCCAATTCTTCCATATATATGCGGCGTTTACTCCAATTCTTCCATATATATGCGGCGTTTACTCCAATTCTTCCATATATATGCGGCGTTTACTCCAATTCTTCCATATATATGCGGCGTTTACTCCAATTCTTCCATATATATGCGGCGTTTACTCCAATTCTTCCATATATATGCGGCGTTTACTCCAATTCTTCCATATATATGCGGCGTTTACTCCAATTCTTCCATATATATGCGGCGTTTACTCCAATTCTTCCATATATATGCGGCGTTTACTCCAATTCTTCCATATATATGCGGCGTTTACTCCAATTCTTCCATATATATGCGGCGTTTACTCCAATTCTTCCATATATATGCGGCGTTTACTCCAATTCTTCCATATATATGCGGCGTTTACTCCAATTCTTCCATATATATGCGGCGTTTACTCCAATTCTTCCATATATATGCGGCGTTTACTCCAATTCTTCCATATATATGCGGCGTTTACTCCAATTCTTCCATATATATGCGGCGTTTACTCCAATTCTTCCATATATATGCGGCGTTTACTCCAATTCTTCCATATATATGCGGCGTTTACTCCAATTCTTCCATATATATGCGGCGTTTACTCCAATTCTTCCATATATATGCGGCGTTTACTCCAATTCTTCCATATATATGCGGCGTTTACTCCAATTCTTCCATATATATGCGGCGTTTACTCCAATTCTTCCATATATATGCGGCGTTTACTCCAATTCTTCCATATATATGCGGCGTTTACTCCAATTCTTCCATATATATGCGGCGTTTACTCCAATTCTTCCATATATATGCGGCGTTTACTCCAATTCTTCCATATATATGCGGCGTTTACTCCAATTCTTCCATATATATGCGGCGTTTACTCCAATTCTTCCATATATATGCGGCGTTTACTCCAATTCTTCCATATATATGCGGCGTTTACTCCAATTCTTCCATATATATGCGGCGTTTACTCCAATTCTTCCATATATATGCGGCGTTTACTCCAATTCTTCCATATATATGCGGCGTTTACTCCAATTCTTCCATATATATGCGGCGTTTACTCCAATTCTTCCATATATATGCGGCGTTTACTCCAATTCTTCCATATATATGCGGCGTTTACTCCAATTCTTCCATATATATGCGGCGTTTACTCCAATTCTTCCATATATATGCGGCGTTTACTCCAATTCTTCCATATATATGCGGCGTTTACTCCAATTCTTCCATATATATGCGGCGTTTACTCCAATTCTTCCATATATATGCGGCGTTTACTCCAATTCTTCCATATATATGCGGCGTTTACTCCAATTCTTCCATATATATGCGGCGTTTACTCCAATTCTTCCATATATATGCGGCGTTTACTCCAATTCTTCCATATATATGCGGCGTTTACTCCAATTCTTCCATATATATGCGGCGTTTACTCCAATTCTTCCATATATATGCGGCGTTTACTCCAATTCTTCCATATATATGCGGCGTTTACTCCAATTCTTCCATATATATGCGGCGTTTACTCCAATTCTTCCATATATATGCGGCGTTTACTCCAATTCTTCCATATATATGCGGCGTTTACTCCAATTCTTCCATATATATGCGGCGTTTACTCCAATTCTTCCATATATATGCGGCGTTTACTCCAATTCTTCCATATATATGCGGCGTTTACTCCAATTCTTCCATATATATGCGGCGTTTACTCCAATTCTTCCATATATATGCGGCGTTTACTCCAATTCTTCCATATATATGCGGCGTTTACTCCAATTCTTCCATATATATGCGGCGTTTACTCCAATTCTTCCATATATATGCGGCGTTTACTCCAATTCTTCCATATATATGCGGCGTTTACTCCAATTCTTCCATATATATGCGGCGTTTACTCCAATTCTTCCATATATATGCGGCGTTTACTCCAATTCTTCCATATATATGCGGCGTTTACTCCAATTCTTCCATATATATGCGGCGTTTACTCCAATTCTTCCATATATATGCGGCGTTTACTCCAATTCTTCCATATATATGCGGCGTTTACTCCAATTCTTCCATATATATGCGGCGTTTACTCCAATTCTTCCATATATATGCGGCGTTTACTCCAATTCTTCCATATATATGCGGCGTTTACTCCAATTCTTCCATATATATGCGGCGTTTACTCCAATTCTTCCATATATATGCGGCGTTTACTCCAATTCTTCCATATATATGCGGCGTTTACTCCAATTCTTCCATATATATGCGGCGTTTACTCCAATTCTTCCATATATATGCGGCGTTTACTCCAATTCTTCCATATATATGCGGCGTTTACTCCAATTCTTCCATATATATGCGGCGTTTACTCCAATTCTTCCATATATATGCGGCGTTTACTCCAATTCTTCCATATATATGCGGCGTTTACTCCAATTCTTCCATATATATGCGGCGTTTACTCCAATTCTTCCATATATATGCGGCGTTTACTCCAATTCTTCCATATATATGCGGCGTTTACTCCAATTCTTCCATATATATGCGGCGTTTACTCCAATTCTTCCATATATATGCGGCGTTTACTCCAATTCTTCCATATATATGCGGCGTTTACTCCAATTCTTCCATATATATGCGGCGTTTACTCCAATTCTTCCATATATATGCGGCGTTTACTCCAATTCTTCCATATATATGCGGCGTTTACTCCAATTCTTCCATATATATGCGGCGTTTACTCCAATTCTTCCATATATATGCGGCGTTTACTCCAATTCTTCCATATATATGCGGCGTTTACTCCAATTCTTCCATATATATGCGGCGTTTACTCCAATTCTTCCATATATATGCGGCGTTTACTCCAATTCTTCCATATATATGCGGCGTTTACTCCAATTCTTCCATATATATGCGGCGTTTACTCCAATTCTTCCATATATATGCGGCGTTTACTCCAATTCTTCCATATATATGCGGCGTTTACTCCAATTCTTCCATATATATGCGGCGTTTACTCCAATTCTTCCATATATATGCGGCGTTTACTCCAATTCTTCCATATATATGCGGCGTTTACTCCAATTCTTCCATATATATGCGGCGTTTACTCCAATTCTTCCATATATATGCGGCGTTTACTCCAATTCTTCCATATATATGCGGCGTTTACTCCAATTCTTCCATATATATGCGGCGTTTACTCCAATTCTTCCATATATATGCGGCGTTTACTCCAATTCTTCCATATATATGCGGCGTTTACTCCAATTCTTCCATATATATGCGGCGTTTACTCCAATTCTTCCATATATATGCGGCGTTTACTCCAATTCTTCCATATATATGCGGCGTTTACTCCAATTCTTCCATATATATGCGGCGTTTACTCCAATTCTTCCATATATATGCGGCGTTTACTCCAATTCTTCCATATATATGCGGCGTTTACTCCAATTCTTCCATATATATGCGGCGTTTACTCCAATTCTTCCATATATATGCGGCGTTTACTCCAATTCTTCCATATATATGCGGCGTTTACTCCAATTCTTCCATATATATGCGGCGTTTACTCCAATTCTTCCATATATATGCGGCGTTTACTCCAATTCTTCCATATATATGCGGCGTTTACTCCAATTCTTCCATATATATGCGGCGTTTACTCCAATTCTTCCATATATATGCGGCGTTTACTCCAATTCTTCCATATATATGCGGCGTTTACTCCAATTCTTCCATATATATGCGGCGTTTACTCCAATTCTTCCATATATATGCGGCGTTTACTCCAATTCTTCCATATATATGCGGCGTTTACTCCAATTCTTCCATATATATGCGGCGTTTACTCCAATTCTTCCATATATATGCGGCGTTTACTCCAATTCTTCCATATATATGCGGCGTTTACTCCAATTCTTCCATATATATGCGGCGTTTACTCCAATTCTTCCATATATATGCGGCGTTTACTCCAATTCTTCCATATATATGCGGCGTTTACTCCAATTCTTCCATATATATGCGGCGTTTACTCCAATTCTTCCATATATATGCGGCGTTTACTCCAATTCTTCCATATATATGCGGCGTTTACTCCAATTCTTCCATATATATGCGGCGTTTACTCCAATTCTTCCATATATATGCGGCGTTTACTCCAATTCTTCCATATATATGCGGCGTTTACTCCAATTCTTCCATATATATGCGGCGTTTACTCCAATTCTTCCATATATATGCGGCGTTTACTCCAATTCTTCCATATATATGCGGCGTTTACTCCAATTCTTCCATATATATGCGGCGTTTACTCCAATTCTTCCATATATATGCGGCGTTTACTCCAATTCTTCCATATATATGCGGCGTTTACTCCAATTCTTCCATATATATGCGGCGTTTACTCCAATTCTTCCATATATATGCGGCGTTTACTCCAATTCTTCCATATATATGCGGCGTTTACTCCAATTCTTCCATATATATGCGGCGTTTACTCCAATTCTTCCATATATATGCGGCGTTTACTCCAATTCTTCCATATATATGCGGCGTTTACTCCAATTCTTCCATATATATGCGGCGTTTACTCCAATTCTTCCATATATATGCGGCGTTTACTCCAATTCTTCCATATATATGCGGCGTTTACTCCAATTCTTCCATATATATGCGGCGTTTACTCCAATTCTTCCATATATATGCGGCGTTTACTCCAATTCTTCCATATATATGCGGCGTTTACTCCAATTCTTCCATATATATGCGGCGTTTACTCCAATTCTTCCATATATATGCGGCGTTTACTCCAATTCTTCCATATATATGCGGCGTTTACTCCAATTCTTCCATATATATGCGGCGTTTACTCCAATTCTTCCATATATATGCGGCGTTTACTCCAATTCTTCCATATATATGCGGCGTTTACTCCAATTCTTCCATATATATGCGGCGTTTACTCCAATTCTTCCATATATATGCGGCGTTTACTCCAATTCTTCCATATATATGCGGCGTTTACTCCAATTCTTCCATATATATGCGGCGTTTACTCCAATTCTTCCATATATATGCGGCGTTTACTCCAATTCTTCCATATATATGCGGCGTTTACTCCAATTCTTCCATATATATGCGGCGTTTACTCCAATTCTTCCATATATATGCGGCGTTTACTCCAATTCTTCCATATATATGCGGCGTTTACTCCAATTCTTCCATATATATGCGGCGTTTACTCCAATTCTTCCATATATATGCGGCGTTTACTCCAATTCTTCCATATATATGCGGCGTTTACTCCAATTCTTCCATATATATGCGGCGTTTACTCCAATTCTTCCATATATATGCGGCGTTTACTCCAATTCTTCCATATATATGCGGCGTTTACTCCAATTCTTCCATATATATGCGGCGTTTACTCCAATTCTTCCATATATATGCGGCGTTTACTCCAATTCTTCCATATATATGCGGCGTTTACTCCAATTCTTCCATATATATGCGGCGTTTACTCCAATTCTTCCATATATATGCGGCGTTTACTCCAATTCTTCCATATATATGCGGCGTTTACTCCAATTCTTCCATATATATGCGGCGTTTACTCCAATTCTTCCATATATATGCGGCGTTTACTCCAATTCTTCCATATATATGCGGCGTTTACTCCAATTCTTCCATATATATGCGGCGTTTACTCCAATTCTTCCATATATATGCGGCGTTTACTCCAATTCTTCCATATATATGCGGCGTTTACTCCAATTCTTCCATATATATGCGGCGTTTACTCCAATTCTTCCATATATATGCGGCGTTTACTCCAATTCTTCCATATATATGCGGCGTTTACTCCAATTCTTCCATATATATGCGGCGTTTACTCCAATTCTTCCATATATATGCGGCGTTTACTCCAATTCTTCCATATATATGCGGCGTTTACTCCAATTCTTCCATATATATGCGGCGTTTACTCCAATTCTTCCATATATATGCGGCGTTTACTCCAATTCTTCCATATATATGCGGCGTTTACTCCAATTCTTCCATATATATGCGGCGTTTACTCCAATTCTTCCATATATATGCGGCGTTTACTCCAATTCTTCCATATATATGCGGCGTTTACTCCAATTCTTCCATATATATGCGGCGTTTACTCCAATTCTTCCATATATATGCGGCGTTTACTCCAATTCTTCCATATATATGCGGCGTTTACTCCAATTCTTCCATATATATGCGGCGTTTACTCCAATTCTTCCATATATATGCGGCGTTTACTCCAATTCTTCCATATATATGCGGCGTTTACTCCAATTCTTCCATATATATGCGGCGTTTACTCCAATTCTTCCATATATATGCGGCGTTTACTCCAATTCTTCCATATATATGCGGCGTTTACTCCAATTCTTCCATATATATGCGGCGTTTACTCCAATTCTTCCATATATATGCGGCGTTTACTCCAATTCTTCCATATATATGCGGCGTTTACTCCAATTCTTCCATATATATGCGGCGTTTACTCCAATTCTTCCATATATATGCGGCGTTTACTCCAATTCTTCCATATATATGCGGCGTTTACTCCAATTCTTCCATATATATGCGGCGTTTACTCCAATTCTTCCATATATATGCGGCGTTTACTCCAATTCTTCCATATATATGCGGCGTTTACTCCAATTCTTCCATATATATGCGGCGTTTACTCCAATTCTTCCATATATATGCGGCGTTTACTCCAATTCTTCCATATATATGCGGCGTTTACTCCAATTCTTCCATATATATGCGGCGTTTACTCCAATTCTTCCATATATATGCGGCGTTTACTCCAATTCTTCCATATATATGCGGCGTTTACTCCAATTCTTCCATATATATGCGGCGTTTACTCCAATTCTTCCATATATATGCGGCGTTTACTCCAATTCTTCCATATATATGCGGCGTTTACTCCAATTCTTCCATATATATGCGGCGTTTACTCCAATTCTTCCATATATATGCGGCGTTTACTCCAATTCTTCCATATATATGCGGCGTTTACTCCAATTCTTCCATATATATGCGGCGTTTACTCCAATTCTTCCATATATATGCGGCGTTTACTCCAATTCTTCCATATATATGCGGCGTTTACTCCAATTCTTCCATATATATGCGGCGTTTACTCCAATTCTTCCATATATATGCGGCGTTTACTCCAATTCTTCCATATATATGCGGCGTTTACTCCAATTCTTCCATATATATGCGGCGTTTACTCCAATTCTTCCATATATATGCGGCGTTTACTCCAATTCTTCCATATATATGCGGCGTTTACTCCAATTCTTCCATATATATGCGGCGTTTACTCCAATTCTTCCATATATATGCGGCGTTTACTCCAATTCTTCCATATATATGCGGCGTTTACTCCAATTCTTCCATATATATGCGGCGTTTACTCCAATTCTTCCATATATATGCGGCGTTTACTCCAATTCTTCCATATATATGCGGCGTTTACTCCAATTCTTCCATATATATGCGGCGTTTACTCCAATTCTTCCATATATATGCGGCGTTTACTCCAATTCTTCCATATATATGCGGCGTTTACTCCAATTCTTCCATATATATGCGGCGTTTACTCCAATTCTTCCATATATATGCGGCGTTTACTCCAATTCTTCCATATATATGCGGCGTTTACTCCAATTCTTCCATATATATGCGGCGTTTACTCCAATTCTTCCATATATATGCGGCGTTTACTCCAATTCTTCCATATATATGCGGCGTTTACTCCAATTCTTCCATATATATGCGGCGTTTACTCCAATTCTTCCATATATATGCGGCGTTTACTCCAATTCTTCCATATATATGCGGCGTTTACTCCAATTCTTCCATATATATGCGGCGTTTACTCCAATTCTTCCATATATATGCGGCGTTTACTCCAATTCTTCCATATATATGCGGCGTTTACTCCAATTCTTCCATATATATGCGGCGTTTACTCCAATTCTTCCATATATATGCGGCGTTTACTCCAATTCTTCCATATATATGCGGCGTTTACTCCAATTCTTCCATATATATGCGGCGTTTACTCCAATTCTTCCATATATATGCGGCGTTTACTCCAATTCTTCCATATATATGCGGCGTTTACTCCAATTCTTCCATATATATGCGGCGTTTACTCCAATTCTTCCATATATATGCGGCGTTTACTCCAATTCTTCCATATATATGCGGCGTTTACTCCAATTCTTCCATATATATGCGGCGTTTACTCCAATTCTTCCATATATATGCGGCGTTTACTCCAATTCTTCCATATATATGCGGCGTTTACTCCAATTCTTCCATATATATGCGGCGTTTACTCCAATTCTTCCATATATATGCGGCGTTTACTCCAATTCTTCCATATATATGCGGCGTTTACTCCAATTCTTCCATATATATGCGGCGTTTACTCCAATTCTTCCATATATATGCGGCGTTTACTCCAATTCTTCCATATATATGCGGCGTTTACTCCAATTCTTCCATATATATGCGGCGTTTACTCCAATTCTTCCATATATATGCGGCGTTTACTCCAATTCTTCCATATATATGCGGCGTTTACTCCAATTCTTCCATATATATGCGGCGTTTACTCCAATTCTTCCATATATATGCGGCGTTTACTCCAATTCTTCCATATATATGCGGCGTTTACTCCAATTCTTCCATATATATGCGGCGTTTACTCCAATTCTTCCATATATATGCGGCGTTTACTCCAATTCTTCCATATATATGCGGCGTTTACTCCAATTCTTCCATATATATGCGGCGTTTACTCCAATTCTTCCATATATATGCGGCGTTTACTCCAATTCTTCCATATATATGCGGCGTTTACTCCAATTCTTCCATATATATGCGGCGTTTACTCCAATTCTTCCATATATATGCGGCGTTTACTCCAATTCTTCCATATATATGCGGCGTTTACTCCAATTCTTCCATATATATGCGGCGTTTACTCCAATTCTTCCATATATATGCGGCGTTTACTCCAATTCTTCCATATATATGCGGCGTTTACTCCAATTCTTCCATATATATGCGGCGTTTACTCCAATTCTTCCATATATATGCGGCGTTTACTCCAATTCTTCCATATATATGCGGCGTTTACTCCAATTCTTCCATATATATGCGGCGTTTACTCCAATTCTTCCATATATATGCGGCGTTTACTCCAATTCTTCCATATATATGCGGCGTTTACTCCAATTCTTCCATATATATGCGGCGTTTACTCCAATTCTTCCATATATATGCGGCGTTTACTCCAATTCTTCCATATATATGCGGCGTTTACTCCAATTCTTCCATATATATGCGGCGTTTACTCCAATTCTTCCATATATATGCGGCGTTTACTCCAATTCTTCCATATATATGCGGCGTTTACTCCAATTCTTCCATATATATGCGGCGTTTACTCCAATTCTTCCATATATATGCGGCGTTTACTCCAATTCTTCCATATATATGCGGCGTTTACTCCAATTCTTCCATATATATGCGGCGTTTACTCCAATTCTTCCATATATATGCGGCGTTTACTCCAATTCTTCCATATATATGCGGCGTTTACTCCAATTCTTCCATATATATGCGGCGTTTACTCCAATTCTTCCATATATATGCGGCGTTTACTCCAATTCTTCCATATATATGCGGCGTTTACTCCAATTCTTCCATATATATGCGGCGTTTACTCCAATTCTTCCATATATATGCGGCGTTTACTCCAATTCTTCCATATATATGCGGCGTTTACTCCAATTCTTCCATATATATGCGGCGTTTACTCCAATTCTTCCATATATATGCGGCGTTTACTCCAATTCTTCCATATATATGCGGCGTTTACTCCAATTCTTCCATATATATGCGGCGTTTACTCCAATTCTTCCATATATATGCGGCGTTTACTCCAATTCTTCCATATATATGCGGCGTTTACTCCAATTCTTCCATATATATGCGGCGTTTACTCCAATTCTTCCATATATATGCGGCGTTTACTCCAATTCTTCCATATATATGCGGCGTTTACTCCAATTCTTCCATATATATGCGGCGTTTACTCCAATTCTTCCATATATATGCGGCGTTTACTCCAATTCTTCCATATATATGCGGCGTTTACTCCAATTCTTCCATATATATGCGGCGTTTACTCCAATTCTTCCATATATATGCGGCGTTTACTCCAATTCTTCCATATATATGCGGCGTTTACTCCAATTCTTCCATATATATGCGGCGTTTACTCCAATTCTTCCATATATATGCGGCGTTTACTCCAATTCTTCCATATATATGCGGCGTTTACTCCAATTCTTCCATATATATGCGGCGTTTACTCCAATTCTTCCATATATATGCGGCGTTTACTCCAATTCTTCCATATATATGCGGCGTTTACTCCAATTCTTCCATATATATGCGGCGTTTACTCCAATTCTTCCATATATATGCGGCGTTTACTCCAATTCTTCCATATATATGCGGCGTTTACTCCAATTCTTCCATATATATGCGGCGTTTACTCCAATTCTTCCATATATATGCGGCGTTTACTCCAATTCTTCCATATATATGCGGCGTTTACTCCAATTCTTCCATATATATGCGGCGTTTACTCCAATTCTTCCATATATATGCGGCGTTTACTCCAATTCTTCCATATATATGCGGCGTTTACTCCAATTCTTCCATATATATGCGGCGTTTACTCCAATTCTTCCATATATATGCGGCGTTTACTCCAATTCTTCCATATATATGCGGCGTTTACTCCAATTCTTCCATATATATGCGGCGTTTACTCCAATTCTTCCATATATATGCGGCGTTTACTCCAATTCTTCCATATATATGCGGCGTTTACTCCAATTCTTCCATATATATGCGGCGTTTACTCCAATTCTTCCATATATATGCGGCGTTTACTCCAATTCTTCCATATATATGCGGCGTTTACTCCAATTCTTCCATATATATGCGGCGTTTACTCCAATTCTTCCATATATATGCGGCGTTTACTCCAATTCTTCCATATATATGCGGCGTTTACTCCAATTCTTCCATATATATGCGGCGTTTACTCCAATTCTTCCATATATATGCGGCGTTTACTCCAATTCTTCCATATATATGCGGCGTTTACTCCAATTCTTCCATATATATGCGGCGTTTACTCCAATTCTTCCATATATATGCGGCGTTTACTCCAATTCTTCCATATATATGCGGCGTTTACTCCAATTCTTCCATATATATGCGGCGTTTACTCCAATTCTTCCATATATATGCGGCGTTTACTCCAATTCTTCCATATATATGCGGCGTTTACTCCAATTCTTCCATATATATGCGGCGTTTACTCCAATTCTTCCATATATATGCGGCGTTTACTCCAATTCTTCCATATATATGCGGCGTTTACTCCAATTCTTCCATATATATGCGGCGTTTACTCCAATTCTTCCATATATATGCGGCGTTTACTCCAATTCTTCCATATATATGCGGCGTTTACTCCAATTCTTCCATATATATGCGGCGTTTACTCCAATTCTTCCATATATATGCGGCGTTTACTCCAATTCTTCCATATATATGCGGCGTTTACTCCAATTCTTCCATATATATGCGGCGTTTACTCCAATTCTTCCATATATATGCGGCGTTTACTCCAATTCTTCCATATATATGCGGCGTTTACTCCAATTCTTCCATATATATGCGGCGTTTACTCCAATTCTTCCATATATATGCGGCGTTTACTCCAATTCTTCCATATATATGCGGCGTTTACTCCAATTCTTCCATATATATGCGGCGTTTACTCCAATTCTTCCATATATATGCGGCGTTTACTCCAATTCTTCCATATATATGCGGCGTTTACTCCAATTCTTCCATATATATGCGGCGTTTACTCCAATTCTTCCATATATATGCGGCGTTTACTCCAATTCTTCCATATATATGCGGCGTTTACTCCAATTCTTCCATATATATGCGGCGTTTACTCCAATTCTTCCATATATATGCGGCGTTTACTCCAATTCTTCCATATATATGCGGCGTTTACTCCAATTCTTCCATATATATGCGGCGTTTACTCCAATTCTTCCATATATATGCGGCGTTTACTCCAATTCTTCCATATATATGCGGCGTTTACTCCAATTCTTCCATATATATGCGGCGTTTACTCCAATTCTTCCATATATATGCGGCGTTTACTCCAATTCTTCCATATATATGCGGCGTTTACTCCAATTCTTCCATATATATGCGGCGTTTACTCCAATTCTTCCATATATATGCGGCGTTTACTCCAATTCTTCCATATATATGCGGCGTTTACTCCAATTCTTCCATATATATGCGGCGTTTACTCCAATTCTTCCATATATATGCGGCGTTTACTCCAATTCTTCCATATATATGCGGCGTTTACTCCAATTCTTCCATATATATGCGGCGTTTACTCCAATTCTTCCATATATATGCGGCGTTTACTCCAATTCTTCCATATATATGCGGCGTTTACTCCAATTCTTCCATATATATGCGGCGTTTACTCCAATTCTTCCATATATATGCGGCGTTTACTCCAATTCTTCCATATATATGCGGCGTTTACTCCAATTCTTCCATATATATGCGGCGTTTACTCCAATTCTTCCATATATATGCGGCGTTTACTCCAATTCTTCCATATATATGCGGCGTTTACTCCAATTCTTCCATATATATGCGGCGTTTACTCCAATTCTTCCATATATATGCGGCGTTTACTCCAATTCTTCCATATATATGCGGCGTTTACTCCAATTCTTCCATATATATGCGGCGTTTACTCCAATTCTTCCATATATATGCGGCGTTTACTCCAATTCTTCCATATATATGCGGCGTTTACTCCAATTCTTCCATATATATGCGGCGTTTACTCCAATTCTTCCATATATATGCGGCGTTTACTCCAATTCTTCCATATATATGCGGCGTTTACTCCAATTCTTCCATATATATGCGGCGTTTACTCCAATTCTTCCATATATATGCGGCGTTTACTCCAATTCTTCCATATATATGCGGCGTTTACTCCAATTCTTCCATATATATGCGGCGTTTACTCCAATTCTTCCATATATATGCGGCGTTTACTCCAATTCTTCCATATATATGCGGCGTTTACTCCAATTCTTCCATATATATGCGGCGTTTACTCCAATTCTTCCATATATATGCGGCGTTTACTCCAATTCTTCCATATATATGCGGCGTTTACTCCAATTCTTCCATATATATGCGGCGTTTACTCCAATTCTTCCATATATATGCGGCGTTTACTCCAATTCTTCCATATATATGCGGCGTTTACTCCAATTCTTCCATATATATGCGGCGTTTACTCCAATTCTTCCATATATATGCGGCGTTTACTCCAATTCTTCCATATATATGCGGCGTTTACTCCAATTCTTCCATATATATGCGGCGTTTACTCCAATTCTTCCATATATATGCGGCGTTTACTCCAATTCTTCCATATATATGCGGCGTTTACTCCAATTCTTCCATATATATGCGGCGTTTACTCCAATTCTTCCATATATATGCGGCGTTTACTCCAATTCTTCCATATATATGCGGCGTTTACTCCAATTCTTCCATATATATGCGGCGTTTACTCCAATTCTTCCATATATATGCGGCGTTTACTCCAATTCTTCCATATATATGCGGCGTTTACTCCAATTCTTCCATATATATGCGGCGTTTACTCCAATTCTTCCATATATATGCGGCGTTTACTCCAATTCTTCCATATATATGCGGCGTTTACTCCAATTCTTCCATATATATGCGGCGTTTACTCCAATTCTTCCATATATATGCGGCGTTTACTCCAATTCTTCCATATATATGCGGCGTTTACTCCAATTCTTCCATATATATGCGGCGTTTACTCCAATTCTTCCATATATATGCGGCGTTTACTCCAATTCTTCCATATATATGCGGCGTTTACTCCAATTCTTCCATATATATGCGGCGTTTACTCCAATTCTTCCATATATATGCGGCGTTTACTCCAATTCTTCCATATATATGCGGCGTTTACTCCAATTCTTCCATATATATGCGGCGTTTACTCCAATTCTTCCATATATATGCGGCGTTTACTCCAATTCTTCCATATATATGCGGCGTTTACTCCAATTCTTCCATATATATGCGGCGTTTACTCCAATTCTTCCATATATATGCGGCGTTTACTCCAATTCTTCCATATATATGCGGCGTTTACTCCAATTCTTCCATATATATGCGGCGTTTACTCCAATTCTTCCATATATATGCGGCGTTTACTCCAATTCTTCCATATATATGCGGCGTTTACTCCAATTCTTCCATATATATGCGGCGTTTACTCCAATTCTTCCATATATATGCGGCGTTTACTCCAATTCTTCCATATATATGCGGCGTTTACTCCAATTCTTCCATATATATGCGGCGTTTACTCCAATTCTTCCATATATATGCGGCGTTTACTCCAATTCTTCCATATATATGCGGCGTTTACTCCAATTCTTCCATATATATGCGGCGTTTACTCCAATTCTTCCATATATATGCGGCGTTTACTCCAATTCTTCCATATATATGCGGCGTTTACTCCAATTCTTCCATATATATGCGGCGTTTACTCCAATTCTTCCATATATATGCGGCGTTTACTCCAATTCTTCCATATATATGCGGCGTTTACTCCAATTCTTCCATATATATGCGGCGTTTACTCCAATTCTTCCATATATATGCGGCGTTTACTCCAATTCTTCCATATATATGCGGCGTTTACTCCAATTCTTCCATATATATGCGGCGTTTACTCCAATTCTTCCATATATATGCGGCGTTTACTCCAATTCTTCCATATATATGCGGCGTTTACTCCAATTCTTCCATATATATGCGGCGTTTACTCCAATTCTTCCATATATATGCGGCGTTTACTCCAATTCTTCCATATATATGCGGCGTTTACTCCAATTCTTCCATATATATGCGGCGTTTACTCCAATTCTTCCATATATATGCGGCGTTTACTCCAATTCTTCCATATATATGCGGCGTTTACTCCAATTCTTCCATATATATGCGGCGTTTACTCCAATTCTTCCATATATATGCGGCGTTTACTCCAATTCTTCCATATATATGCGGCGTTTACTCCAATTCTTCCATATATATGCGGCGTTTACTCCAATTCTTCCATATATATGCGGCGTTTACTCCAATTCTTCCATATATATGCGGCGTTTACTCCAATTCTTCCATATATATGCGGCGTTTACTCCAATTCTTCCATATATATGCGGCGTTTACTCCAATTCTTCCATATATATGCGGCGTTTACTCCAATTCTTCCATATATATGCGGCGTTTACTCCAATTCTTCCATATATATGCGGCGTTTACTCCAATTCTTCCATATATATGCGGCGTTTACTCCAATTCTTCCATATATATGCGGCGTTTACTCCAATTCTTCCATATATATGCGGCGTTTACTCCAATTCTTCCATATATATGCGGCGTTTACTCCAATTCTTCCATATATATGCGGCGTTTACTCCAATTCTTCCATATATATGCGGCGTTTACTCCAATTCTTCCATATATATGCGGCGTTTACTCCAATTCTTCCATATATATGCGGCGTTTACTCCAATTCTTCCATATATATGCGGCGTTTACTCCAATTCTTCCATATATATGCGGCGTTTACTCCAATTCTTCCATATATATGCGGCGTTTACTCCAATTCTTCCATATATATGCGGCGTTTACTCCAATTCTTCCATATATATGCGGCGTTTACTCCAATTCTTCCATATATATGCGGCGTTTACTCCAATTCTTCCATATATATGCGGCGTTTACTCCAATTCTTCCATATATATGCGGCGTTTACTCCAATTCTTCCATATATATGCGGCGTTTACTCCAATTCTTCCATATATATGCGGCGTTTACTCCAATTCTTCCATATATATGCGGCGTTTACTCCAATTCTTCCATATATATGCGGCGTTTACTCCAATTCTTCCATATATATGCGGCGTTTACTCCAATTCTTCCATATATATGCGGCGTTTACTCCAATTCTTCCATATATATGCGGCGTTTACTCCAATTCTTCCATATATATGCGGCGTTTACTCCAATTCTTCCATATATATGCGGCGTTTACTCCAATTCTTCCATATATATGCGGCGTTTACTCCAATTCTTCCATATATATGCGGCGTTTACTCCAATTCTTCCATATATATGCGGCGTTTACTCCAATTCTTCCATATATATGCGGCGTTTACTCCAATTCTTCCATATATATGCGGCGTTTACTCCAATTCTTCCATATATATGCGGCGTTTACTCCAATTCTTCCATATATATGCGGCGTTTACTCCAATTCTTCCATATATATGCGGCGTTTACTCCAATTCTTCCATATATATGCGGCGTTTACTCCAATTCTTCCATATATATGCGGCGTTTACTCCAATTCTTCCATATATATGCGGCGTTTACTCCAATTCTTCCATATATATGCGGCGTTTACTCCAATTCTTCCATATATATGCGGCGTTTACTCCAATTCTTCCATATATATGCGGCGTTTACTCCAATTCTTCCATATATATGCGGCGTTTACTCCAATTCTTCCATATATATGCGGCGTTTACTCCAATTCTTCCATATATATGCGGCGTTTACTCCAATTCTTCCATATATATGCGGCGTTTACTCCAATTCTTCCATATATATGCGGCGTTTACTCCAATTCTTCCATATATATGCGGCGTTTACTCCAATTCTTCCATATATATGCGGCGTTTACTCCAATTCTTCCATATATATGCGGCGTTTACTCCAATTCTTCCATATATATGCGGCGTTTACTCCAATTCTTCCATATATATGCGGCGTTTACTCCAATTCTTCCATATATATGCGGCGTTTACTCCAATTCTTCCATATATATGCGGCGTTTACTCCAATTCTTCCATATATATGCGGCGTTTACTCCAATTCTTCCATATATATGCGGCGTTTACTCCAATTCTTCCATATATATGCGGCGTTTACTCCAATTCTTCCATATATATGCGGCGTTTACTCCAATTCTTCCATATATATGCGGCGTTTACTCCAATTCTTCCATATATATGCGGCGTTTACTCCAATTCTTCCATATATATGCGGCGTTTACTCCAATTCTTCCATATATATGCGGCGTTTACTCCAATTCTTCCATATATATGCGGCGTTTACTCCAATTCTTCCATATATATGCGGCGTTTACTCCAATTCTTCCATATATATGCGGCGTTTACTCCAATTCTTCCATATATATGCGGCGTTTACTCCAATTCTTCCATATATATGCGGCGTTTACTCCAATTCTTCCATATATATGCGGCGTTTACTCCAATTCTTCCATATATATGCGGCGTTTACTCCAATTCTTCCATATATATGCGGCGTTTACTCCAATTCTTCCATATATATGCGGCGTTTACTCCAATTCTTCCATATATATGCGGCGTTTACTCCAATTCTTCCATATATATGCGGCGTTTACTCCAATTCTTCCATATATATGCGGCGTTTACTCCAATTCTTCCATATATATGCGGCGTTTACTCCAATTCTTCCATATATATGCGGCGTTTACTCCAATTCTTCCATATATATGCGGCGTTTACTCCAATTCTTCCATATATATGCGGCGTTTACTCCAATTCTTCCATATATATGCGGCGTTTACTCCAATTCTTCCATATATATGCGGCGTTTACTCCAATTCTTCCATATATATGCGGCGTTTACTCCAATTCTTCCATATATATGCGGCGTTTACTCCAATTCTTCCATATATATGCGGCGTTTACTCCAATTCTTCCATATATATGCGGCGTTTACTCCAATTCTTCCATATATATGCGGCGTTTACTCCAATTCTTCCATATATATGCGGCGTTTACTCCAATTCTTCCATATATATGCGGCGTTTACTCCAATTCTTCCATATATATGCGGCGTTTACTCCAATTCTTCCATATATATGCGGCGTTTACTCCAATTCTTCCATATATATGCGGCGTTTACTCCAATTCTTCCATATATATGCGGCGTTTACTCCAATTCTTCCATATATATGCGGCGTTTACTCCAATTCTTCCATATATATGCGGCGTTTACTCCAATTCTTCCATATATATGCGGCGTTTACTCCAATTCTTCCATATATATGCGGCGTTTACTCCAATTCTTCCATATATATGCGGCGTTTACTCCAATTCTTCCATATATATGCGGCGTTTACTCCAATTCTTCCATATATATGCGGCGTTTACTCCAATTCTTCCATATATATGCGGCGTTTACTCCAATTCTTCCATATATATGCGGCGTTTACTCCAATTCTTCCATATATATGCGGCGTTTACTCCAATTCTTCCATATATATGCGGCGTTTACTCCAATTCTTCCATATATATGCGGCGTTTACTCCAATTCTTCCATATATATGCGGCGTTTACTCCAATTCTTCCATATATATGCGGCGTTTACTCCAATTCTTCCATATATATGCGGCGTTTACTCCAATTCTTCCATATATATGCGGCGTTTACTCCAATTCTTCCATATATATGCGGCGTTTACTCCAATTCTTCCATATATATGCGGCGTTTACTCCAATTCTTCCATATATATGCGGCGTTTACTCCAATTCTTCCATATATATGCGGCGTTTACTCCAATTCTTCCATATATATGCGGCGTTTACTCCAATTCTTCCATATATATGCGGCGTTTACTCCAATTCTTCCATATATATGCGGCGTTTACTCCAATTCTTCCATATATATGCGGCGTTTACTCCAATTCTTCCATATATATGCGGCGTTTACTCCAATTCTTCCATATATATGCGGCGTTTACTCCAATTCTTCCATATATATGCGGCGTTTACTCCAATTCTTCCATATATATGCGGCGTTTACTCCAATTCTTCCATATATATGCGGCGTTTACTCCAATTCTTCCATATATATGCGGCGTTTACTCCAATTCTTCCATATATATGCGGCGTTTACTCCAATTCTTCCATATATATGCGGCGTTTACTCCAATTCTTCCATATATATGCGGCGTTTACTCCAATTCTTCCATATATATGCGGCGTTTACTCCAATTCTTCCATATATATGCGGCGTTTACTCCAATTCTTCCATATATATGCGGCGTTTACTCCAATTCTTCCATATATATGCGGCGTTTACTCCAATTCTTCCATATATATGCGGCGTTTACTCCAATTCTTCCATATATATGCGGCGTTTACTCCAATTCTTCCATATATATGCGGCGTTTACTCCAATTCTTCCATATATATGCGGCGTTTACTCCAATTCTTCCATATATATGCGGCGTTTACTCCAATTCTTCCATATATATGCGGCGTTTACTCCAATTCTTCCATATATATGCGGCGTTTACTCCAATTCTTCCATATATATGCGGCGTTTACTCCAATTCTTCCATATATATGCGGCGTTTACTCCAATTCTTCCATATATATGCGGCGTTTACTCCAATTCTTCCATATATATGCGGCGTTTACTCCAATTCTTCCATATATATGCGGCGTTTACTCCAATTCTTCCATATATATGCGGCGTTTACTCCAATTCTTCCATATATATGCGGCGTTTACTCCAATTCTTCCATATATATGCGGCGTTTACTCCAATTCTTCCATATATATGCGGCGTTTACTCCAATTCTTCCATATATATGCGGCGTTTACTCCAATTCTTCCATATATATGCGGCGTTTACTCCAATTCTTCCATATATATGCGGCGTTTACTCCAATTCTTCCATATATATGCGGCGTTTACTCCAATTCTTCCATATATATGCGGCGTTTACTCCAATTCTTCCATATATATGCGGCGTTTACTCCAATTCTTCCATATATATGCGGCGTTTACTCCAATTCTTCCATATATATGCGGCGTTTACTCCAATTCTTCCATATATATGCGGCGTTTACTCCAATTCTTCCATATATATGCGGCGTTTACTCCAATTCTTCCATATATATGCGGCGTTTACTCCAATTCTTCCATATATATGCGGCGTTTACTCCAATTCTTCCATATATATGCGGCGTTTACTCCAATTCTTCCATATATATGCGGCGTTTACTCCAATTCTTCCATATATATGCGGCGTTTACTCCAATTCTTCCATATATATGCGGCGTTTACTCCAATTCTTCCATATATATGCGGCGTTTACTCCAATTCTTCCATATATATGCGGCGTTTACTCCAATTCTTCCATATATATGCGGCGTTTACTCCAATTCTTCCATATATATGCGGCGTTTACTCCAATTCTTCCATATATATGCGGCGTTTACTCCAATTCTTCCATATATATGCGGCGTTTACTCCAATTCTTCCATATATATGCGGCGTTTACTCCAATTCTTCCATATATATGCGGCGTTTACTCCAATTCTTCCATATATATGCGGCGTTTACTCCAATTCTTCCATATATATGCGGCGTTTACTCCAATTCTTCCATATATATGCGGCGTTTACTCCAATTCTTCCATATATATGCGGCGTTTACTCCAATTCTTCCATATATATGCGGCGTTTACTCCAATTCTTCCATATATATGCGGCGTTTACTCCAATTCTTCCATATATATGCGGCGTTTACTCCAATTCTTCCATATATATGCGGCGTTTACTCCAATTCTTCCATATATATGCGGCGTTTACTCCAATTCTTCCATATATATGCGGCGTTTACTCCAATTCTTCCATATATATGCGGCGTTTACTCCAATTCTTCCATATATATGCGGCGTTTACTCCAATTCTTCCATATATATGCGGCGTTTACTCCAATTCTTCCATATATATGCGGCGTTTACTCCAATTCTTCCATATATATGCGGCGTTTACTCCAATTCTTCCATATATATGCGGCGTTTACTCCAATTCTTCCATATATATGCGGCGTTTACTCCAATTCTTCCATATATATGCGGCGTTTACTCCAATTCTTCCATATATATGCGGCGTTTACTCCAATTCTTCCATATATATGCGGCGTTTACTCCAATTCTTCCATATATATGCGGCGTTTACTCCAATTCTTCCATATATATGCGGCGTTTACTCCAATTCTTCCATATATATGCGGCGTTTACTCCAATTCTTCCATATATATGCGGCGTTTACTCCAATTCTTCCATATATATGCGGCGTTTACTCCAATTCTTCCATATATATGCGGCGTTTACTCCAATTCTTCCATATATATGCGGCGTTTACTCCAATTCTTCCATATATATGCGGCGTTTACTCCAATTCTTCCATATATATGCGGCGTTTACTCCAATTCTTCCATATATATGCGGCGTTTACTCCAATTCTTCCATATATATGCGGCGTTTACTCCAATTCTTCCATATATATGCGGCGTTTACTCCAATTCTTCCATATATATGCGGCGTTTACTCCAATTCTTCCATATATATGCGGCGTTTACTCCAATTCTTCCATATATATGCGGCGTTTACTCCAATTCTTCCATATATATGCGGCGTTTACTCCAATTCTTCCATATATATGCGGCGTTTACTCCAATTCTTCCATATATATGCGGCGTTTACTCCAATTCTTCCATATATATGCGGCGTTTACTCCAATTCTTCCATATATATGCGGCGTTTACTCCAATTCTTCCATATATATGCGGCGTTTACTCCAATTCTTCCATATATATGCGGCGTTTACTCCAATTCTTCCATATATATGCGGCGTTTACTCCAATTCTTCCATATATATGCGGCGTTTACTCCAATTCTTCCATATATATGCGGCGTTTACTCCAATTCTTCCATATATATGCGGCGTTTACTCCAATTCTTCCATATATATGCGGCGTTTACTCCAATTCTTCCATATATATGCGGCGTTTACTCCAATTCTTCCATATATATGCGGCGTTTACTCCAATTCTTCCATATATATGCGGCGTTTACTCCAATTCTTCCATATATATGCGGCGTTTACTCCAATTCTTCCATATATATGCGGCGTTTACTCCAATTCTTCCATATATATGCGGCGTTTACTCCAATTCTTCCATATATATGCGGCGTTTACTCCAATTCTTCCATATATATGCGGCGTTTACTCCAATTCTTCCATATATATGCGGCGTTTACTCCAATTCTTCCATATATATGCGGCGTTTACTCCAATTCTTCCATATATATGCGGCGTTTACTCCAATTCTTCCATATATATGCGGCGTTTACTCCAATTCTTCCATATATATGCGGCGTTTACTCCAATTCTTCCATATATATGCGGCGTTTACTCCAATTCTTCCATATATATGCGGCGTTTACTCCAATTCTTCCATATATATGCGGCGTTTACTCCAATTCTTCCATATATATGCGGCGTTTACTCCAATTCTTCCATATATATGCGGCGTTTACTCCAATTCTTCCATATATATGCGGCGTTTACTCCAATTCTTCCATATATATGCGGCGTTTACTCCAATTCTTCCATATATATGCGGCGTTTACTCCAATTCTTCCATATATATGCGGCGTTTACTCCAATTCTTCCATATATATGCGGCGTTTACTCCAATTCTTCCATATATATGCGGCGTTTACTCCAATTCTTCCATATATATGCGGCGTTTACTCCAATTCTTCCATATATATGCGGCGTTTACTCCAATTCTTCCATATATATGCGGCGTTTACTCCAATTCTTCCATATATATGCGGCGTTTACTCCAATTCTTCCATATATATGCGGCGTTTACTCCAATTCTTCCATATATATGCGGCGTTTACTCCAATTCTTCCATATATATGCGGCGTTTACTCCAATTCTTCCATATATATGCGGCGTTTACTCCAATTCTTCCATATATATGCGGCGTTTACTCCAATTCTTCCATATATATGCGGCGTTTACTCCAATTCTTCCATATATATGCGGCGTTTACTCCAATTCTTCCATATATATGCGGCGTTTACTCCAATTCTTCCATATATATGCGGCGTTTACTCCAATTCTTCCATATATATGCGGCGTTTACTCCAATTCTTCCATATATATGCGGCGTTTACTCCAATTCTTCCATATATATGCGGCGTTTACTCCAATTCTTCCATATATATGCGGCGTTTACTCCAATTCTTCCATATATATGCGGCGTTTACTCCAATTCTTCCATATATATGCGGCGTTTACTCCAATTCTTCCATATATATGCGGCGTTTACTCCAATTCTTCCATATATATGCGGCGTTTACTCCAATTCTTCCATATATATGCGGCGTTTACTCCAATTCTTCCATATATATGCGGCGTTTACTCCAATTCTTCCATATATATGCGGCGTTTACTCCAATTCTTCCATATATATGCGGCGTTTACTCCAATTCTTCCATATATATGCGGCGTTTACTCCAATTCTTCCATATATATGCGGCGTTTACTCCAATTCTTCCATATATATGCGGCGTTTACTCCAATTCTTCCATATATATGCGGCGTTTACTCCAATTCTTCCATATATATGCGGCGTTTACTCCAATTCTTCCATATATATGCGGCGTTTACTCCAATTCTTCCATATATATGCGGCGTTTACTCCAATTCTTCCATATATATGCGGCGTTTACTCCAATTCTTCCATATATATGCGGCGTTTACTCCAATTCTTCCATATATATGCGGCGTTTACTCCAATTCTTCCATATATATGCGGCGTTTACTCCAATTCTTCCATATATATGCGGCGTTTACTCCAATTCTTCCATATATATGCGGCGTTTACTCCAATTCTTCCATATATATGCGGCGTTTACTCCAATTCTTCCATATATATGCGGCGTTTACTCCAATTCTTCCATATATATGCGGCGTTTACTCCAATTCTTCCATATATATGCGGCGTTTACTCCAATTCTTCCATATATATGCGGCGTTTACTCCAATTCTTCCATATATATGCGGCGTTTACTCCAATTCTTCCATATATATGCGGCGTTTACTCCAATTCTTCCATATATATGCGGCGTTTACTCCAATTCTTCCATATATATGCGGCGTTTACTCCAATTCTTCCATATATATGCGGCGTTTACTCCAATTCTTCCATATATATGCGGCGTTTACTCCAATTCTTCCATATATATGCGGCGTTTACTCCAATTCTTCCATATATATGCGGCGTTTACTCCAATTCTTCCATATATATGCGGCGTTTACTCCAATTCTTCCATATATATGCGGCGTTTACTCCAATTCTTCCATATATATGCGGCGTTTACTCCAATTCTTCCATATATATGCGGCGTTTACTCCAATTCTTCCATATATATGCGGCGTTTACTCCAATTCTTCCATATATATGCGGCGTTTACTCCAATTCTTCCATATATATGCGGCGTTTACTCCAATTCTTCCATATATATGCGGCGTTTACTCCAATTCTTCCATATATATGCGGCGTTTACTCCAATTCTTCCATATATATGCGGCGTTTACTCCAATTCTTCCATATATATGCGGCGTTTACTCCAATTCTTCCATATATATGCGGCGTTTACTCCAATTCTTCCATATATATGCGGCGTTTACTCCAATTCTTCCATATATATGCGGCGTTTACTCCAATTCTTCCATATATATGCGGCGTTTACTCCAATTCTTCCATATATATGCGGCGTTTACTCCAATTCTTCCATATATATGCGGCGTTTACTCCAATTCTTCCATATATATGCGGCGTTTACTCCAATTCTTCCATATATATGCGGCGTTTACTCCAATTCTTCCATATATATGCGGCGTTTACTCCAATTCTTCCATATATATGCGGCGTTTACTCCAATTCTTCCATATATATGCGGCGTTTACTCCAATTCTTCCATATATATGCGGCGTTTACTCCAATTCTTCCATATATATGCGGCGTTTACTCCAATTCTTCCATATATATGCGGCGTTTACTCCAATTCTTCCATATATATGCGGCGTTTACTCCAATTCTTCCATATATATGCGGCGTTTACTCCAATTCTTCCATATATATGCGGCGTTTACTCCAATTCTTCCATATATATGCGGCGTTTACTCCAATTCTTCCATATATATGCGGCGTTTACTCCAATTCTTCCATATATATGCGGCGTTTACTCCAATTCTTCCATATATATGCGGCGTTTACTCCAATTCTTCCATATATATGCGGCGTTTACTCCAATTCTTCCATATATATGCGGCGTTTACTCCAATTCTTCCATATATATGCGGCGTTTACTCCAATTCTTCCATATATATGCGGCGTTTACTCCAATTCTTCCATATATATGCGGCGTTTACTCCAATTCTTCCATATATATGCGGCGTTTACTCCAATTCTTCCATATATATGCGGCGTTTACTCCAATTCTTCCATATATATGCGGCGTTTACTCCAATTCTTCCATATATATGCGGCGTTTACTCCAATTCTTCCATATATATGCGGCGTTTACTCCAATTCTTCCATATATATGCGGCGTTTACTCCAATTCTTCCATATATATGCGGCGTTTACTCCAATTCTTCCATATATATGCGGCGTTTACTCCAATTCTTCCATATATATGCGGCGTTTACTCCAATTCTTCCATATATATGCGGCGTTTACTCCAATTCTTCCATATATATGCGGCGTTTACTCCAATTCTTCCATATATATGCGGCGTTTACTCCAATTCTTCCATATATATGCGGCGTTTACTCCAATTCTTCCATATATATGCGGCGTTTACTCCAATTCTTCCATATATATGCGGCGTTTACTCCAATTCTTCCATATATATGCGGCGTTTACTCCAATTCTTCCATATATATGCGGCGTTTACTCCAATTCTTCCATATATATGCGGCGTTTACTCCAATTCTTCCATATATATGCGGCGTTTACTCCAATTCTTCCATATATATGCGGCGTTTACTCCAATTCTTCCATATATATGCGGCGTTTACTCCAATTCTTCCATATATATGCGGCGTTTACTCCAATTCTTCCATATATATGCGGCGTTTACTCCAATTCTTCCATATATATGCGGCGTTTACTCCAATTCTTCCATATATATGCGGCGTTTACTCCAATTCTTCCATATATATGCGGCGTTTACTCCAATTCTTCCATATATATGCGGCGTTTACTCCAATTCTTCCATATATATGCGGCGTTTACTCCAATTCTTCCATATATATGCGGCGTTTACTCCAATTCTTCCATATATATGCGGCGTTTACTCCAATTCTTCCATATATATGCGGCGTTTACTCCAATTCTTCCATATATATGCGGCGTTTACTCCAATTCTTCCATATATATGCGGCGTTTACTCCAATTCTTCCATATATATGCGGCGTTTACTCCAATTCTTCCATATATATGCGGCGTTTACTCCAATTCTTCCATATATATGCGGCGTTTACTCCAATTCTTCCATATATATGCGGCGTTTACTCCAATTCTTCCATATATATGCGGCGTTTACTCCAATTCTTCCATATATATGCGGCGTTTACTCCAATTCTTCCATATATATGCGGCGTTTACTCCAATTCTTCCATATATATGCGGCGTTTACTCCAATTCTTCCATATATATGCGGCGTTTACTCCAATTCTTCCATATATATGCGGCGTTTACTCCAATTCTTCCATATATATGCGGCGTTTACTCCAATTCTTCCATATATATGCGGCGTTTACTCCAATTCTTCCATATATATGCGGCGTTTACTCCAATTCTTCCATATATATGCGGCGTTTACTCCAATTCTTCCATATATATGCGGCGTTTACTCCAATTCTTCCATATATATGCGGCGTTTACTCCAATTCTTCCATATATATGCGGCGTTTACTCCAATTCTTCCATATATATGCGGCGTTTACTCCAATTCTTCCATATATATGCGGCGTTTACTCCAATTCTTCCATATATATGCGGCGTTTACTCCAATTCTTCCATATATATGCGGCGTTTACTCCAATTCTTCCATATATATGCGGCGTTTACTCCAATTCTTCCATATATATGCGGCGTTTACTCCAATTCTTCCATATATATGCGGCGTTTACTCCAATTCTTCCATATATATGCGGCGTTTACTCCAATTCTTCCATATATATGCGGCGTTTACTCCAATTCTTCCATATATATGCGGCGTTTACTCCAATTCTTCCATATATATGCGGCGTTTACTCCAATTCTTCCATATATATGCGGCGTTTACTCCAATTCTTCCATATATATGCGGCGTTTACTCCAATTCTTCCATATATATGCGGCGTTTACTCCAATTCTTCCATATATATGCGGCGTTTACTCCAATTCTTCCATATATATGCGGCGTTTACTCCAATTCTTCCATATATATGCGGCGTTTACTCCAATTCTTCCATATATATGCGGCGTTTACTCCAATTTCCATATATATGCGGCGTTTACTCCAATTCTTCCATATATATGCGGCGTTTACTCCAATTCTTCCATATATATGCGGCGTTTACTCCAATTCTTCCATATATATGCGGCGTTTACTCCAATTCTTCCATATATATGCGGCGTTTACTCCAATTCTTCCATATATATGCGGCGTTTACTCCAATTCTTCCATATATATGCGGCGTTTACTCCAATTCTTCCATATATATGCGGCGTTTACTCCAATTCTTCCATATATATGCGGCGTTTACTCCAATTCTTCCATATATATGCGGCGTTTACTCCAATTCTTCCATATATATGCGGCGTTTACTCCAATTCTTCCATATATATGCGGCGTTTACTCCAATTCTTCCATATATATGCGGCGTTTACTCCAATTCTTCCATATATATGCGGCGTTTACTCCAATTCTTCCATATATATGCGGCGTTTACTCCAATTCTTCCATATATATGCGGCGTTTACTCCAATTCTTCCATATATATGCGGCGTTTACTCCAATTCTTCCATATATATGCGGCGTTTACTCCAATTCTTCCATATATATGCGGCGTTTACTCCAATTCTTCCATATATATGCGGCGTTTACTCCAATTCTTCCATATATATGCGGCGTTTACTCCAATTCTTCCATATATATGCGGCGTTTACTCCAATTCTTCCATATATATGCGGCGTTTACTCCAATTCTTCCATATATATGCGGCGTTTACTCCAATTCTTCCATATATATGCGGCGTTTACTCCAATTCTTCCATATATATGCGGCGTTTACTCCAATTCTTCCATATATATGCGGCGTTTACTCCAATTCTTCCATATATATGCGGCGTTTACTCCAATTCTTCCATATATATGCGGCGTTTACTCCAATTCTTCCATATATATGCGGCGTTTACTCCAATTCTTCCATATATATGCGGCGTTTACTCCAATTCTTCCATATATATGCGGCGTTTACTCCAATTCTTCCATATATATGCGGCGTTTACTCCAATTCTTCCATATATATGCGGCGTTTACTCCAATTCTTCCATATATATGCGGCGTTTACTCCAATTCTTCCATATATATGCGGCGTTTACTCCAAATCTTCCATATATATGCGGCGTTTACTCCAATTCTTCCATATATATGCGGCGTTACTCCAATTCTTCCATATATATGCGGCGTTTACTCCAATTCTTCCATATATATGCGGCGTTTACTCCAATTCTTCATATATATGCGGCGTTTACTCCAATTCTTCCATATATGCGGCGTTTACTCCAATTCTTCCATATATATGCGGCGTTTACTCCAATTCTTCATATATATGCGGCGTTTACTCCAATTCTTCCATATATATGCGGCGTTTACTCCAATTCTTCCATATATATGCGGCGTTTACTCCAATTCTTCCATATATATGCGGCGTTTACTCCAATTCTTCCATATATGCGGCGTTTACTCCAATTCTTCCATATATATGCGGCGTTTACTCCAATTCTTCCATATATATGCGGCGTTTACTCCAATTCTTCCATATATATGCGGCGTTTACTCCAATTCTTCCATATATATGCGGCGTTTACTCCAATTCTTCCATATATATGCGGCGTTTACTCCAATTTCCATATATATGCGGCGTTTACTCCAATTCTTCCATATATATGCGGCGTTTACTCCAATTCTTCCATATATATGCGGCGTTTACTCCAATTCTTCCATATATATGCGGCGTTTACTCCAATTCTTCCATATATATGCGGGTTTACTCCAATTCTTCCATATATATGCGGCGTTTACTCCAATTCTTCCATATATATGCGGCGTTTACTCCAATTCTTCCATATATATGCGGCGTTTACTCCAATTCTTCCATATATATGCGGCGTTTACTCCAATTCTTCCATATATATGCGGCGTTTACTCCAATTCTTCCATATATATGCGGCGTTTACTCCAATTCTTCCATATATATGCGGCGTTTACTCCAATTCTTCCATATATATGCGGCGTTTACTCCAATTCTTCCTTATATATGCGGCGTTTACTCCAATTCTTCCATATATATGCGGCGTTTATACTCCAATTCTTCCAATATATGCGGCGGCGTTTACTCCAATTCTTCCATATATATGCGGCGTTTACTCCAATTCTTCCATATATATGCGGCGTTACTCCAATTCTTCCATATATATGCGGCGTTTACTCCAATTCTTCCATATATATGCGGCGTTTACTCCAATTCTTCCATATATATGCGGCGTTTACTCCAATTCTTCCCATAATATGCGGCGTTTACTCCAATTCTTCCATATATATGCGGCGTTTACTCCAAATCTTCCAAATATATGCGGCGTTTACTCCAATTCTTCCATATATATGCGGCGTTTTCCAATATATATGCGGCGTTTACTCCAATTCTTCCATATATATGCGGCGTTTACTCCAATTCTTCCATATATATGCGGCGTTTACTCCAATTCTTCCATATATATGCGGCGTTTACTCCAATTCTTCCATATATATCCAATTCTTCCAAATATATATATATATGCGTTTACTCCAATCTTCCATATATATGCTGTAATTCTTCCATATATATATGCGCGCGTTTACTCCAATTCTTCCATATATATGCGGCGCGTTTACTCCAATTCTTCCATATATATGCGGCGTTTTTCTCGCGCGTTTACTCCAAATTCTTCCATATATATGCGCGCGTTTACTCCAATTCTTCCATATATATGCGGCGTTTACTCCAATTCTTCCATATATATGCGGCGTTTACTCCAATTCTTCCATATATATGCGGCGTTTACTCCAAATCTTCCATATATATGCGGCGTTTTAATTTTTATTATATATATGCGGCGTTTACTCCAATTCTTCCATATATATGCGGCGTTACTCCAAATCTTCCATATATATGCGGCGTTTACTCCAATTCTTCCATATATATGCGGCGTTTACTCCAAATCTTCCATATATATGCGGCGTTTACTCCAATTCTTCCATATATATGCGGCGTTTACTCCAATTCTTCCATATATATGCGGCGTTTACTCCAATTCTTCCATATATGCGGCGTTTACTCAATTCTTCCATATATATGCGGCGTTTACTCCAAATCTTCCATATATATGCGGCGTTTACTCCAATTCTTCCATATATATGCGGCGTTTACTCCAATTCTTCCATATATATGCGGCGTTTACTCCAATTCTTCCATATATATGCGGCGTTTACTCCAATTCTTCCATATATATGCGGCGTTTACTCCAATTCTTCCATTATATGCGGCGTTTACTCCAATTCTTCCATATATATGCGGCGTTTACTCCAATTCTTCCATATATATGCGGCGTTTACTCCAATTCTTCCATATATATGCGGCGTTTACTCCAATTCTTCCATATATATGCGGCGTTTACTCCAATTCTTCCATATATATGCGGCGTTTACTCCAATTCTTCCATATATATGCGGCGTTTACTCCAATTCTTCCATATATATGCGGCGTTTACTCGTATACTCCAATTCTTCCATTATATATGCGGCGTTTACTCAAATTCTTCCATATATATGCGGCGTTTACTCCAATTCTTCCATATATATGCGGCGTTTACTCCAATTCTTCCATATATATGCGGCGTTTACTCCAATTCTTCCATATATATGCGGCGTTTACTCCAAATCTTCCAAATATATGCGGCGGCGTTTACTCCAATTCTTCCATATATATGCGGCGTTTACTCCAATTCTTCCATATATATGCGGCGTTTACTCCAATTCTTCCATATATATTTGTAATTCTTCCATATATATATGCGGGCGTTTACTCCAATTCTTCCATATATATGCGGCGTTTACTCCAATTCTTCCATATATGCGGCGTTTACTCCAATTCTTCCATATATATGCGGCGTTTACTACTCCAATTCTTCCATATATATGCGGCGTTTACTCCAATCTTCCATATATATGCGGCGTTTACTCCAATTCTTCCATATATATGCGGCGTTTACTCCAAATCTTCCATATATATGCGGCGTTTACTCCAATTCTTCCATTATATGCGGCGTTTACTCCAATTCTTCCATATATATGCGGCGTTTACTCCAATTTTCCATATATATGCGGCGTTTACTCCAATTCTTCCATATATATGCGGCGTTTACTCCAATTCTTCCATATATATGCGGCGTTTACTCCAATTCTTCCATATATATGCGGCGTTTACTCCAATTCTTCCATATATATGCGGCGTTTACTCCAATTCTTCCATATATATGCGGCGTTTACTCCAAATCTTCCATATATATGCGGCGTTTACTCCAATTCTTCCATATATATGCGGCGTTTACTCCAATTCTTCCATATATATGCGGCGTTTACTCCAATTCTTCCATATATATGCGGCGTTTACTCCAAATCTTCCATATATATGCGGCGTTTACTCCAATTCTTCCATATATATGCGGCGTTTACTCCAATTCTTCCATATATATGCGGCGTTTACTCCAATTCTTCCATATATATGCGGCGTTTACTCCAATTCTTCCATATATATGCGGCGTTTACTCCAATTCTTCCATATATATGCGGCGTTTACTCCAATTCTTCCATATATATGCGGCGTTTACTCCAATTCTTCCATATATATGCGGCGTTTACTCCAATTCTTCCATATATATGCGGCGTTTACTCCAATTCTTCCATATATATGCGGCGTTTACTCAATTCTTCCATATATATGCGGCGTTTACTCCAATTCTTCCATATATATGCGGCGTTTACTCCAATTCTTCCATATATATGCGGCGTTTACTCCAATTCTTCCATATATATGCGGCGTTTACTCCAATTCTTCCATATATATGCGGCGTTTACTCCAAATCTTCCATATATATGCGGCGTTTACTCCAATTCTTCCATATATATGCGGCGTTTACTCCAAATCTTCCATATATATGCGGCGTTTACTCCAATTCTTCCATATATATGCGGCGTTTACTCCAATTCTTCCATATATATGCGGCGTTTACTCCAATTCTTCCATATATATGCGGCGTTTACTCCAAATCTTCCATATATATGCGGCGTTTACTCCAATTCTTCCATATATATGCGGCGTTTACTCCAATTCTTCCATATATATGCGGCGTTTACTCCAATTCTTCCATATATATGCGGCGTTTACTCCAATTCTTCCATATATATGCGGCGTTTACTCCAATTCTTCCATATATATGCGGCGTTTACTCCAAATCTTCCAAATATATGCGGCGTTTACTCCAATTCTTCCATATATATGCGGCGTTTACTCCAATTCTTCCATATATATGCGGCGTTTACTCCAATTCTTCCATATATATGCGGCGTTTACTCCAATTCTTCCATATATATGCGGCGTTTACTCCAAATCTTCCATATATATGCGGCGTTTACTCCAATTCTTCCATATATATGCGGCGTTTACTCCAATTCTTCCATATATATGCGGCGTTTACTCCAATTCTTCCATATATATGCGGCGTTTACTCCAATTCTTAAATATATATGCGGCGTTTACTCCAATTCTTCCATATATATGCGGCGTTTACTCCAATTCTTCCATATATATGCGGCGTTTACTCCAATTCTTCCATATATATGCGGCGTTTACTCCAATTCTTCCATATATATGCGGCGTTTACTCCAATCTTCCATATATATGCGGCGTTTACTCCAATTCTTCCATATATATGCGGCGTTTACTCCAATCTTCCATATATATGCGGCGTTTACTCCAATTCTTCCATATATATGCGGCGTTTACTCCAAATCTTCCATATATATGCGGCGTTTACTAATCTTCCATATATATGCGGCGTTTACTCCAATTCTTCCATATATATGCGGCGTTTACTCCAATTCTTCCATATATATGCGGCGTTTACTCCAAATCTTCCAATATATGCGGCGTTTACTCCAATTCTTCCATATATATGCGGCGTTTACTCCAATTCTTCCATATATATGCGGCGTTTACTCCAATCTTCCATATATATGCGGCGTTTACTCCAATTCTTCCATATATATGCGGCGTTTACTCAATTCTTCCATATATATGCGGCGTTTACTCCAAATCTTCCAATATATGCGGCGTTTACTCCAATTCTTCCATATATATGCGGCGTTTACTCAAATCTTCCATATATATGCGGCGTTTACTCCAATTCTTCCATATATATGCGGCGTTTACTCCAATTCTTCCATATATATGCGGCGTTTACTCCAATTCTTCCATATATATGCGGCGTTTACTCCAATTCTTCCATATATATGCGGCGTTTACTCCAATTCTTCCATATATATGCGGCGTTTACTCCAATTCTTCCATATATATGCGGCGTTTACTCCAATTTCCATATATATGCGGCGTTTACTCCAATTCTTCATATATATGCGGCGTTTACTCCAATTCTTCCATATATATGCGGCGTTTACTCCAATTCTTCCATATATATGCGGCGTTTACTCCAATTCTTCCATATATATGCGGCGTTTACTCCAATTCTTCCATATATATGCGGCGTTTACTCCAATTCTTCCATATATATGCGGCGTTTACTCCAATTCTTCCATATATATGCGGCGTTTACTCCAATTCTTCCATATATATGCGGCGTTTACTCCAATTCTTCCATATATATGCGGCGTTTACTCCAATTCTTCCATATATATGCGGCGTTTACTCCAATTCTTCCATATATATGCGGCGTTTACTCCAATTCTTCCATATATATGCGGCGTTTACTCCAATTCTTCCATATATATGCGGCGTTTACTCCAATTCTTCCATATATATGCGGCGTTTACTCCAAATCTTCCATATATATGCGGCGTTTACTCCAATTCTCCATTTATATGCGGCGTTTACTCCAATTCTTCCATATATATGCGGCGTTTACTCCAATTCTTCCATATATATGCGGCGTTTACTCCAATTCTTCCATATATATGCGGCGTTTACTCCAAATCTTCCATATATATGCGGCGTTTACTCCAATTCTTCCATATATATGCGGCGTTTACTCCAAATCTTCCATATATATGCGGCGTTTACTCCAATTCTTCCATATATATGCGGCGTTTACTCCAATTCTTCCATATATATGCGGCGTTTACTCCAATTCTTCCATATATATGCGGCGTTTACTCCAATTCTTCCATTATATGCGGCGTTTACTCCAATTCTTCCATATATATGCGGCGTTTACTCCAATTCTTCATATATATGCGGCGTTTACTCCAATCTTCCATATATATGCGGCGTTTACCAATTCTTCCATATATATGCGGCGTTTACTCCAATTCTTCCATATATATGCGGCGTTTACTCCAATTCTTCCATATATATGCGGCGTTTACTCCAATTCTTCCATATATATGCGGCGTTTACTCCAATTCTTCCATATATATGCGGCGTTTACTCAAATTCCATATATATGCGGCGTTTACTCCAATTTTTCCATATATATGCGGCGTTTACTCCAATTCTTCCATATATATGCGGCGTTTACTCCAATTCTTCCATATATATGCGGCGTTTACTCCAATTCTTCCATATATATGCGGCGTTTACTCCAATTCTTCCATATATATGCGGCGTTTACTCCAAATCTTCCATATATATGCGGCGTTTACTCCAATTCTTCATATATATGCGGCGTTTACTCCAATTCTTCCATATATATGCGGCGTTTACTCCAATTCTTCCATATATATGCGGCGTTTACTCCAATTCTTCCATATATATGCGGCGTTTACTCCAATTCTTCCATATATATGCGGCGTTTACTCCAAATCTTCCATATATATGCGGCGTTTACTCCAATTCTTCCATATATATGCGGCGTTTACTCCAATTCTTCCATATATATGCGGCGTTTACTCCAATTCTTCCATATTATGCTGTATTCTTCAATATATATATGCGGGCGTTTACTCCAATTCTTCCATATATATGCGGCGTTTACTCCAATTCTTCCATATATATGCGGCGTTTACTCCAATTCTTCCATATATATGCGGCGTTTACTCCAATTCTTCCATATATATGCGGCGTTTACTCAAATCTTAAATATATATGCGGCGTTTACTCCAATTCTTCCATATATATGCGGCGTTTACTCCAATTCTTCCATATATATGCGGCGTTTACTCCAATTCTTCCATATATATGCGGCGTTTACTCCAATTCTTCCATATATATGCGGCGTTTACTCCAATTCTTCCATATATATGCGGCGTTTACTCCAATTCTTCCATATATATGCGGCGTTTACTCCAAATCTTCCATATATATGCGGCGTTTACTCCAATTCTTCCATATATATGCGGCGTTTACTCCAATCTTCCATATATATGCGGCGTTTACTCCAATTCTTCCATATATATGCGGCGTTTACTCCAAATCTTCCATATATATGCGGCGTTTACTCCAATTCTTCCATATATATGCGGCGTTTACTCCAATTCTTCCATATATATGCGGCGTTTACTCCAATTCTTCCATATATATGCGGCGTTTACTCCAATTCTTCCATATATATGCGGCGTTTACTCCAATTCTTCCATATATATGCGGCGTTTACTCCAATTCTTCCAAATATATGCGGCGTTTACTCCAATTCTTCCATATATATGCGGCGTTTACTCCAAATCTTCCATATATATGCGGCGTTTACTCCAATTCTTCCATATATATGCGGCGTTTACTCCAATTCTTCCATATATATGCGGCGTTTACTCCAATTCTTCCATATATATGCGGCGTTTACTCCAATTCTTCCATTATATGCGGCGTTTACTCCAATTCTTCCATATATATGCGGCGTTTACTCCAATTCTTCCATATATATGCGGCGTTTACTCCAATTCTTCCATATATATGCGGCGTTACTCCAATTCTTCCATATATATGCGGCGTTTACTCCAATTCTTCCATATATATGCGGCGTTTACTCCAATTCTTCCATATATATGCGGCGTTTACTCCAAATTCCATATATATGCGGCGTTTACTGTAATTCTTCCATATATATGCGGCGTTTACTCCAATTCTTCAATATATATGCGGCGTTTACTCCAATTCTTCCATATATATGCGGCGTTTACTCCAAGTTCATATATATGCGGCGTTTACTCCAATTCTTCCATATATATGCGGCGTTTACTCCAAATCTTCCATATATATGCGGCGTTTACTCCAATTCTTCCATATATATGCGGCGTTTACTCCAATTCTTCCATATATATGCGGCGTTTACTCCAATTCTTCCATATATATGCGGCGTTTACTAATTCTTCCATATATATGCGGCGTTTACTCCAATTCTTCCATATATATGCGGCGTTTACTCCAATTCTTCCAATATATGCGGCGTTTACTCCAATTCTTCCATATATATGCGGCGTTTACTCCAATTCTTCCATATATATGCGGCGTTTACTCCAATTCTTCCATATATATGCGGCGTTTACTCCAATTCTTCCATATATATGCGGCGTTTACTCCAAATCTTCCAAATATATGCGGCGTTTACTCCAATTCTTCCATATATATGCGGCGTTTACTCCAATTCTTCCATATATATGCGGCGTTTACTCCAATTCTTAAATATATATGCGGCGTTTACTCCAATTCTTCCATTATATGCGGCGTTTACTCCAATTCTTCCATATATATGCGGCGTTTACTCCAATTCTTCCATATATATGCGGCGTTTACTCCAATTCTTCCATATATATGCGGCGTTTACTCCAATTCTTCCATATATATGCGGCGTTTACTCCAATCTTCCATATATATGCGGCGTTTACTCCAATTCTTCCATATATATGCGGCGTTTACTCCAATTCTTCCATATATATGCGGCGTTTACTCCAATTCTTCCATATATATGCGGCGTTTACTCCAATTCTTCCATATATATGCGGCGTTACTCCAAATCTTAAATATATGCGGCGTTTACCAATTCTTCAATTTATATGCGGCGTTTACTCCAATTCTTCCATATATATGCGGCGTTACCAATTCTTCCATATATATGCGCGTTTACTCCAATTTTCATATATATGCGGCGCGTTTACTCCAATTCTTCCATATATATGCGGCGTTTACTCCAAATCTTCAAATATATGCGGCGTTTACTCCAATCTTCCATATATATGCGGCGTTTACTCCAAATCTCCATATATGCGGCGTTACTCCAATTCTTCCATATATATGCGGCGTTTACTCCAATTCTTCCATATATATGCGGCGTTTACTCCAATCTTCCATATATATGCGGCGTTTACTCAATTCTTCCATTATATGCGGCGTTTACTCCAATCTTCCAATATATGCGGCGTTACTCCATTCCATATATATGCGGCGTTTACTCCAATTCTTCCATATATATGCGGCGTTTACTCCAATTCTTCCATATATATGCGGCGTTTACTCCAATTCTTCCATATATATGCGGCGTTTACTCCA